>OY723393.1:5362491-5394991 GCA_963210295.1 Ophion ellenae
GACAATATTGGCAAGAAGATTAGAGGAGAAGGTGGAAGCAGGAGGGAGCGTACCTCAAAATCAGACGGGCTTCAGGAAAGGAATGGGGACAATAGACAATATACATATTAAACTATATAATAGGAAGACAGGTAGGGAAGAAAAGAGGGAAACTCGGCGTTCGACTCGATAGATAGGAAGGTATTGTGGGAGGCTCTGGAGAAGAGGGTGATAAGAAAGGGGCTGAGGGAAAGAATAAAGGAGATATACAAGGAAATTAAGAATAGAGTAGGGGGGAGACAGGAGAATGCTTTTTGACGGAAAAGGAAGTAAGGTAGGGGTGTCCGCTGAGCCCCATACTATTTAATATATTGACGGCTGGAGGAAAAAAGGGGAGGGGTGAAACTAGGGAATGAGCGGATAACATACGCGGATGACATCGTGGTGATGGCGGAAAGGGAAGAGGAAATGGAGAAGGTAATAAGAAAGTTAGAAAGATACTTTGAAGGGAAGAAGCTGGAAGTGAATGTGGGGAAAACAAAGATAATGAGGTTTAGAAAAGAAGGAGGGAGGTTTAAGGAAAAGGAATGAGAATGGAAGGGGGAGAGGATAGAAGAGGTAAAAGAATTCAAATACCGAGGGTATGTATTCAAAAGGAACGGTGGACAGGAGGCATAAATAAAAGACCGGATAGGAAAGGCGGGCACAATAATGAGGCAGGTATGGCGAATAGGGAAGAGGAAATGGGGGAACGACGTGGGAAGGAGAGTGTGACTATTTGATACGTTCGTATGGACGGTGGTGGGATATGGAGCAGAGATATGGGGGTGGAAGAAAAGGAAGACGATGGAAAGGATGCAGGAGCGGTACATAAGATGGGTGTTGGGGGTAGATTGGAGGACTCCAGGACACATGGTGAGGGAGGAATTAAAAAGAGATAAGATAGGGATACGGGCAGGAAGAAGGGCGCGGAGGTATGAGGAGAAACTGAGTAAAGGGGGGGGGGGGGGGGGAGTGAGCTGGCATCGGGATGCTGGCAGGAGATAAAGGAGAGGGAGAGAAGGGGAAGAAGGGAAAGAGTAAAATGGGAAGAAGAAAGAGAAGAATTTAGGAGAAGAGAGGGAAGGGCGGAGGAGGCAGGACAGGAACAAGAGCATGACGGATACGAAGGAAAAGAGAAAGACGAGAGGAAGAGACAGGAAAAAGAGATACAGGGAAGGATAGAACAGTTAAGGTACAATAGGTGGTACAAAGAGATAAGGACAGAAGGAGTACCGGCGTACATAAAGGCAGGAATGAGCGAAGAAACATATAGGAGAATAGCGAGGCTTTGATTAGGATATGAAATGCGGGAAGGAAGGTATTGGGAAGCAGAGGTAGAAAGAACGTGTAGAGTGTGCGGAGAGGAATTAGAAACGTGGGAGCACGTGATCGACAGGTGCAGAGGAGGGCCAGGAGAGGAAAGAGGAATAGGGGAATGGATAAGAGAAGTACTGGATGAAGGAGGAGAAGGAGAGGAGATAGATGAGGAGATTGGAGAAGAGTAGGAAAGAACGGGAAAGGGCGCTCGGCAGGAAAGAGAACGAAGAGGAAGAGGAATGAAAGAGGAATGGAATGAAAGCAGGAAACGGAAGTCGGAGAGGTGAGGGGAGAGGAGAGAGAGTTAGGCCAAGGAAAAAAGAATAAGGCGGAGCGGAAGAGCGATATAGTTTGTAAGAGCGAGCGAATAGTGTTAAGTAGTTTAAGTAGTATAATTAGAATAAGGAACATGGTACGGAAGCCATTGTAACCCTGAGGGGATCAATAAACATTATATACAAGTAAATAATTTAAATAATAGAATGCAATAGGAAAAATTTGATTCCACGAAAAATCTGGTTAATTCAAATAAACGAAAATCAAATAGACGTGATTAGTTCACATCAATAGAATTATTCTGTCAGTGCGAGATCCAATAGGGATTCCCCATCGGTATCTAATAGTAATGGTTTCCATAGGGATTTTCCATCGGGATCCAATAGAAGAATCGCAAAGCATCCCCACATTATCGATCTGAATCCGATACGATGCTTGATCGATCATACCGCATTCCGTACATCCAAATTACTAAAACAAATCAATGCATCGATAGCCTAAAGATATCAGTTTATTGTTTCAAAAAGAGTACATGTCGAATATTACAATATACTTATATCCTTTTGTCATTTTTTAACCCTATTGCTTACCCGTATTGTATATTTATAGTGCGTTATACGCTAGTAGTTTTGGTACAGATATTTTTCGAATACGTCTTATACTTTGTGAACGTTCTATACTTGCTAAAAATACTTCGAATACTTTTTATTCTTGATGAACTTTGACTACTTTTTATACTTATTGAAATATGAATACTTTGTACATTTGAAATACGCATACCTTATACACTGCAAAGTACTTTTAAAAAATTCACGTTTTTTAGTTATTTATTTGTCCTATTATTTAATTGGTTATTTGCGCTCGGTTTTTTAAATCGAATAAAACTTTTTTTCCACGGTACGTGCGCGGTTCAATCAATGCGAAAATCGTTGTTCGGCGTCGTGTCGCCAGTCGCGTCCTTTCCAACGTCGACATGAATATCACGTACAACATTATGTTTGACCACCCGGTTTCTTTGCTTTTTATCTAACGTGATTTTTCACTACTCTTCTTTTTTTAAATTCTTACTATGCGTTCTCATTTCCGTTGTCCGGTTGATTTTGATTCGCGCGCGGTTAAAAAAAATTAAATTGAACTTATTTTTCTGCCACAAATTATTCCGACTTATTTTTTTATTTTGCTGCTCTATATTAAGGGATCATCACAGTGTAACAAAAAAAAAACGATTTTTTGCATTATCCGACAGTATTTGTTGTAAGTTCTCTTTCATGTCGTTAAAGTATTTATTCGCGCATGGTTTTTAAAATCGAATTTGACTTATTTTTTGTACAACACGCGTTCGGATTAATTAAATGTAACGATTGCGGTTCCGCAGTAACTCGATATTCGCGCGCTGTTCAACTGCAACACAAATATACACGTACTACGAGGCGTGCCGATTATGTTCTATCGCCCGGCGTCTTTCATTTGTCGGAAGCGATTTTCTGAATCCTTATTGGATCCCGATGGAGAATCCCTATTGGATCCCGATAAGGAATCTCTATTAGATCCCGATGGGGTATCCCTATTGGATCCCGGTTAGAAATCCATCGGGTCGGGTGCACATTGCTGTCCCGGGCTACAAACTTTGGCGAATATGTGATGGGTATATCATGTTCATAAAAATATGATTTGTTTATGATTTTATACTTACATTTAACGTTCTTTTAAAATTTCATTTAAGCCGCTCACAGAAAATTCCACACCCACAGTGATAAACCGTGGGCGCAATCGTAATCCGATTGCCGTCACGTCCAACACAAATTTTCATGTGCACAAGTATTTAGAATGTAAAAAGTGTGCATATTAAAGTTTATAAAAATATGTGTTTATCCGTACCAAAAATACTAGCCTATAACAAACTTTAAATATACAATATGGGTAAGCACTAAAGTGAAGAAGTAACAAAAGAATATAAGTATATTGTAGTATTCGACATTGTAAAGCATGATTTTGAAAAAAATTTGCGCGTTGCGCTTCCGGCCGTTGCCGCAAGAGTCGCAAGAGTAAAGGGCGGCCAGGCAGTACGTAGCCGGATGGGGGAAAAAATGTCGAACGATCGATATGCAGATGGGCCAAAATGTCGAATTCGAAAATGACTAATGCTCGAATATATATAGATCAATCTTACTAGAGTCTGTGAAGTCGAAAATAAAAATTACAAATATGAACATCTCGGAAGTTGATATATAGCGAAAAACAAAAATCAGATTTAATAAAATATCGAAAAACATAAAATCGATGGGCCTGTATACATAACACCAAATAATTCGAGACGACAATTCTCCGAATGAAAAAATGGCGATGGTTCACAATGCAGAAAATCATTAATGCGAACGGCCAAAAAGTCGAGTGGTTGAAATCGCGGAGGGTCAAAATGTAGAACGGCCCGAATGTCGAATCGAGCAATACGTTACTTGCGCCTCAGAGTGAAGCTGCGAGATGGCGCTGGCGGTTTGTAGTCTAAAATATCGCAAGACAGTCATCAAAATGGCGAACGGGCCATACCACGTTCGCCATTTTGGCCGTTGAACCTTTCGGCGTTCGACATTTCGGGCCATCGACATTTTGCGTTTCGATATATTGCTTTTCGCCATAGACGGTATTACGCATATTAGGTACTCGCTATTTTCTGTTTCGGAGATATGGGTGTTCTCCATTTTTCGATTCTGTATTTTTATGTTCCGAATTGCAGACAATCTGATGAATATTCCTTTTCGAATAAATTACCTCTCCAATAAATAGTGGTTTTTCATCATTCGAAAGATAAAATTTCGAATGATTTAACCTTTGTTATTTTGAGAGTTCATAATTCTGTCGTTTCGAAATCTTTGTCGTTCTATATTTGGTAACTCGACATTTTTACCCCCACCCTACGTAGCAGTGGCATTTCGAGAGAGATTTCTGTATCCCGTAGTCGGAAGACGCTTCTTTGTTCTTAAATAAACATTCATCGTCGTTCATATTTTAAACCCACAGTGCTACGCTCTTCGTCTGACATCCATAGGATTACAACGAAATGCCTCCCTACAATATGTACCCTCTTTAACCTTTTTTTGGGAATTCTTTAGGATTCTCACATCAGATCCCGATGAGGACTCTTGATGTGCGGTGTCCCTAACAAATTCCTAGACACACTTGGGTGCGTCTTGGAACTCTCAAGCATTTCTATGCACGCTACCATCGAAGAATAATTTTGCACAGAGCTTTGCGAAATCCCATTTCATATAATTTCAAGTAAAACATTCTCAAACCACGTCGATCTGGAAATAGCGCAAAACCATTTCGATTCCAATATGGACTCCCTACCTGGGGCGTCCCTATCAAAGCCCCATAAGGATCTGGAAGAATCTGGGGAGTCTGCAACAAATGCATTTGGATTCCAATGTGGACTCCCTACCTGGGGCGTCCCTATCAAATCCCTACAGGGATCTGGGAGGATCTCGGGAGTCTCCAACAAATTTCTGCATGGGCATAGTCGCATAATCTCACTTTATCATTTGTGACAAAAACCGGCTGGACGGTGACTAGCCAAGGGGTGCATAGCCCCAGTTAGGTAGCGTTGGCGGGGTCATGCCGAGATACCCACATGAGAATTTTTTTCATTTGCAACGCCACCTGGAACTCAAGTTAGCTGGCCAGCCATGAGCAGGGTCTTACAAACAGGTCTGGAAACTCCGGCGTTCTTGCATGATGGAAAGTGTCATCGTTAGTGAGGCAAATACGTAGTTCTTCATTTATCCACTGGAAGCGCTGGCAAGTAGAAGTAGTCTTGTAGATATAGATATACAGCAATGGAAAAATAACCTGCTGACAGCCAGTACATAGGGTGACTTTTATAAGGTGGACAGGTGTTTTTAGAGGGTCTTGCGCGGTGATTTTGCGACTGAAAAAAATATGATTTTTAATGGTTTTTCACGCTTTCTTTGAAAAAAAATATATCGTATTTTTGTCATGAATAGCATTTGCCAGAGAAAATAGCGTATTCTGGAAAAGAATAAAAAATCCATTTTGCGTGCAGGAGAATGAAGTTTATAAAATTCCGAATACGGGACACTCCCGAAAAACTTTATGTGTGGTCCCCGTCATGGAGAAAAAAATTATCAAACATACGATTAAAGTGTATAAATCGGAATTTAATCAGTGGAACAAACGAGCTAAGTCAGGCACGACAGTGCTATAGGAAGTGCTAGTCTGCTGACGTCACAGCTGCAACTTCCGAATGGTCGGCTGTCACAGGAAGTTGGTTCAGAGTCCGATGATACGCGGTCGAGCCGAGGGACCTGAATGTGTCCCTATCTGAGAACTTGATTCAAAATAATGTCAATTTATAAAATGTTCGAGGATTCCATGCACTGAAAATACGATTTTCAATCATTTGCGATTCGCTAACAACTTTTGGAATAAATGATTCTAGCAATACATTTTAAAGTAATTTGACGTGGAATTATTAATTTTTACCAAATATAACGAGATTGTTGTTTTTTAATGTTGCATAAATTAATTATCTTCACATGTTGTAGTTACAGAATTTTTGAATATTTTATGAAAAAGTCAAAAATAAAAATGCTCGTACAATTTGGCAAAAAATAATAATTTCACGCGAAATTACTTTAAAATATATTGATAGAATTATTTATTGCGAAAGTTATTAGCGAATCGCAAATGATGAGGAATATTGTTTGCGGACCATGAAATCCGCAAACATTTTCGAAATTGACATTATTTCCGATAAAGTTCGCAATCTATAGATCAAGTTCGATCGATTATCTTAAACCTCAATCCATAAACGTATTTCAGGCACATTAATCCCCTAAAAACTGGGTCGTTTGGGTTTTTGCACTGCCAAACCAACAATTGTCAGTGGAAAAAATCTGAAAAAAATCATGGTTGATCTTTAGACCGTACTTCTACAGGAATAATAAGGTTGTTTTGTTCCTTATTTTCGATTTTTTTTTAAATTAATATTAAGTGAAGAAAATGATCTTGGGCGGGATGAAAACGACCCAGGTTTGCGAATCGCGGGTTAGCATTTGCTCCGCAATGGGTCAGATTGAGTCGAGAAATCGACTCGGATGTTATCCTTGTTAAATAAACAAAGCTCCTAGCGTCGTTCTCGCGGCATCATTAGACTTCTCGACCCAATCTGATCGGAAGTAGGATAAAATCGGAGACGAATTCGGGGCAGTAATATCGGGAATGTCCGATCGAGGCCCCGGGAACCGTTCCGAGGACCGATTTTATCTTTGTTAAATAAACAAAGCTCCTAGCGTCGTTCTCGCGGCATCGTTAGACTTCTCGACCCAATCTGACCGGAAGTAGGATAAAATCGAAGACGAATTCAGGGCAGTAATGTCGGGAATGTCCGATCGAGGCCCCGGGAACCGTTCCGAGCACCGATTTTATCTTTGTTAAACAAACAAAGCTCCTAGCGTCGTTCTCGCGGCATCGTCAGACTTCTCGACCCAATCTGACCGGAAGTAGGATAAAATCGGAGACGAATTCGGGGCAGTAATATCGGGAATGTCCGATCGAGGCCCCGGCATCCGTTCCGAGCACCGATTGTATCTTTGTTAAATAAACAAAGCTCCTAGCGTCGTTCTCGCGGCATAATTAGACTTTTCGACCCAATCTGACCGGAAGTAGGATAAAATCGGAGACGAATTCGGGACAGTAATGTCGGGAATGTCCGATCGAGGCCCCGGGAACCGTTCCGAGCACCGATTTTATCCTTGTTAAATAAACAAACCTCCTAGCGTCGTTCTCGCGGCATCGTCAGACTTCTTGACCCAATCTGACCGGAAGTAGGATAAAATCGGAGACGAATTCGGGGCAGTAATGTCGAGAATGTCCGATCGAGGCCCCGGGAACCGTTCCGATTACCGATTTTATCTTTGTTAAATAAACAAACCTCCTAGTGTCGTTCTCGCGGCATCGTCAGACTTCTCGACCCAATCTGACCGGAAGTAGGATAAAATCGGAGACGAATTCGGGGCAGTAATATCGGGAATCTTCGATCGAGGCCCCGGGAACCATTCCGAGCACCGATTTTATCTTTGTTAAAAAAACGAAGCTCCTAGCGTCGTTCTCGCGGCATCGTCAGACTTCTCGACCCAATCTGACCGGAAGTAGGATAAAATCGGAGACGAATTCGGGGCAGTAATGTCGGGAATGTCCGATCGAGGCCCCGGGAACCGTTCCGATTACCGATTTTATCTTTGTTAAATAAACAAACCTCCTAGTGTCGTTCTCGCGGCATCGTCAGACTTCTCGACCCAATCTGACCGGAAGTAGGATAACATCGGAGACGAATTCGGGGCAGTAATATCGGGAATGTCCGATCGAGGCCCCGGGAACCACTCCGAGCACCGATTTTATCTTTGTTAAATAAACGAAGCTCCTAGCGTCGTTCTCGCGGCATCGTCAGACTTCTCGACCCAATCTGACCGGAAGTAGGATAAAATCGGAGACGAATTCGGGGCAGTAATGTCGGGAATGTCCGATCGAGGCCCCGGGAACCGTTCCGAGTACCGATTTAATCTTTGTTAAATAAACAAAGCTCCTAGCGTCGTTCTCGCGGCATCGTCAGACTTCTCAACCCAATCTGACCGGAAGTAGGATAAAATCGGAGACGAATTCGGGGCAGTAATATCGGGAATGTCCGATCGAGGCCCCGGGAACCATTCCGAGCACCGATTTTATCTTTGTTAAATAAACAAACCTGCTAGCGTCGTTCTCGCGGCATCGTCAGACTTCTCGACCCAATCTGACCGTAAGTAGGATAAAATCGGAGACGAATTCGGGGCAGTAATATCGGGAATGTCCGATCGAGGCCCCGGGAACCATTCCGAGCACCGATTTTATCTTTGTTAAATAAACAAAGCTCCTAGCGTTGTTCTCGCTGCATCGTCAGACTTCTCGACCCAATCTGACCGGAAGTAGGATAAAATCGGAGACGAATTCGGGGCAGTAATATCGGGAATGTCCGATCGAGGCCCCGGGAACCGTTCCGAGCACCGATTTTATCTTTGTTAAATAAACAAAGCTCCTAGCGTCGTTCTCGCGGCATCGTCAGACTTCTCGACCCAATCTGACCGGAAGTAGGATAAAATCGGAGACGAATACGGGGCAGTAATATCGGGAATCTCCGATCGAGGCCCCGGGAACCATTCCGAGCACCGATTTTATCTTTGGTAAATAAAAAAACCTCCTAGCGTCGTTCTCGAGGCATCGTCAGACTTCTTGACCCAATCCGACCGGAAGTAGGATAAAATCGGAGACGGATTCGGGGCAGTAATATCAGGAATGTCAGATCGAGGCCCCGGGAACCATTCCGAGCACCGATTTTATCTTTGTTAAATAAACAAAGCTCCTAGCGTTGTTCTCGCTGCATCGTCAGACTTCTCGACCCAATCTGACCGGAAGTAGGATGAAATCGTAGACGAATTCGGGGCAGTAATGTCGGGAATGTCCGATCAAGGCCCCAGGAACCATTCCGAGCACCGATTTTATCTTTGTTAAATAAACAAACCTCCTAGCGTCGTTCTCGCGGCATCGTCAGACTTCTCGACCCAATCCGACCGGAAGTAGGATAAAATCGGAGACGAATTCGGGGCAGTAATATCGGGAATGTCCGATCGAGGCCCCGGGAACCGTTCCGAGCACCGATTTTATCTTTGTTAAATAAACAAAGCTCCTAGCGTCGTTCTCGCGGCATCGTCAGACTTCTCGACCCAATCTGACCGGAAGTAGGATAAAATCGGAGACGAATTCGGGGCAGTAATATCGGGAATGTCCGATCGAGGCCCCGGGAACCATTCCGAGCACCGATTTTATCTTTGGTAAATAAAAAAACCTCCTAGCGTCGTTCTCGCGGCATCGTCAGACTTCTCGACCCAATCCGACCGGAAGTAGGATAAAATCGGAGACGGATTCGGGGCAGTAATATCAGGAATGTCCGATCGAGGCCCCGGGAACCATTCCGAGCACCGATTTTATCTTTGTTAAATAAACAAAGCTCCTAGCGTTGTTCTCGCTGCATCGTCAGACTTCTCGACCCAATCTGACCGGAAGTAGGATGAAATCGTAGACGAATTCGGGGCAGTAATGTCGGGAATGTCCGATCAAGGATCCGAGAGCCATTCCGAGCACCGATTTTATCTTTGTTAAATAAACAAACCTCCTAGCGTCGTTCTCGCGGCATCGTCAGACTTCTCGACCCAATCCGACCGGAAGTAGGATAAAATCGGAGACGAATTCGGGGCAGTAATATCGGGAATGTCCGATCGAGGCCCCGGGAACCATTCCGAGCACCGATTTTATCTTTGTTAAATAAACGAAGCTCCTAGCGTCGTTCTCGCGGCATCGTCAGACTTCTCGACCCAATCTGACCGGAAGGAGGATAAAATCGGGGACGAATTCGGGGCAGTAATGTCGGGAATGTCCGATCGAGGCCGCGGGAACCGTTCCGAGCACCGATTTTATTTTTGTTAAACAAACAAAGCTCCTAGCGTTGTTCTCGCGGCATCGTCAGACTTCTCGACCCAATCTGACCGGAAGTAGGATAAAATCGGAGACGAATTCGCGGCAGTAATATCGGGAATGTCCGATCGAGGCTCCGAGAACCATTCCGAGCACCGATTTTATCTTTGTTAAGTAAACAAAGCTCCTACCGTCGTTCTCGCGGCATCGTTCGACTTCTCGACTCAATCTGACCGGAAATAAGATAAAATCGGAGACGGATTCGGGGCAGTACTATCAGGAATTTCCGATTGAGGCTCCTAGAAACGTTGCGATTACCGATTTTATCTTTGTTTAATAAATAATGCTCCTTCCCCCGCTGTCGCAGGATCGTCAGACTTCTCGACCCAATCTGACCGGAAATAAGATACAATCGGAGACGAATTCGGGACAGTAGTGTCAGGAATGTCCGATCGGTGCTCCGAGAACCGTTGCGAGCACTGATTCTATCTTTGTTAAATAAATAATACTCTTTCCGTCGTTGTCGCAGCATCGTCAGATTTCGCGACTCAATCTGACCCATTGCGGAGCAAATGCTAACCCGCGATTCGCAAACCTGGGTCGTTTTCATCCCGCCCAAGATAATTTTCTTCACTTAATATTTATTTAAAAAAAATCGAAAATAAGGAACAAAACAACCTTATATTATTCCTGTCGAAGTACGGTCTAAAGATCGACCATGATTTTTTTCAGATTTTTTTCACTGACAATTGTTGGTTTGGCAGTGCAAAAACGAAAACGACCCAGTTTCACGGGATTAATGTGCCTGAAATACGTTTATGGATTGAGGTTTAAGATAATCGATTGAACTTGATCTATAGATTGCGAACTTTATCGGAAATAATGTCAATTTCGAAAATGTTTGCGGATTTCATGGTCCGCAACCAATATTCCTCATCATTTGCGATTCGCTAATAACTTTCGCAATAAATAATTCTATCAATGCATTTTAAAGTAATTTCGCGTGATTATTATTTTTTGCCAAATTATACGAGCATTTTTATTTTTTACTTTTTCATAAAATATTCAAAAATTCTGTAACTACAACATGTGAAGATAATTTATGCAACAGTAAAAAACAACAATCTCGTAATATTTAGTAAAAATTAATAATTCCACGTCAAATTACTTTAAAATGTATTGCTAGAATCATTCATTCCAAAAGTTGTTAGCGAATCGCAAATGATTGAAAATCGTATTTTCAGTGCACGGAATCCTCGAACATTTTATGAATTGACATTATTTTGAATCAAGTTTTTAGATAGGGACACATTCAGGTCCCTCGGCTCGACCGCGTATCATCGGACTCTGAACCAACTTCCTGTGCCAGCCGACCATTCGGAAGTTGCAGCTGTGACGTCAACAGACTAGCACTTCCTATAGCACTGTCGTGCCTGACTTAGCTCGTTTGTTCCACTGATTAAATTCCGATTTATACACTTTAATCGTATGTTTGATAATTTTTTTCTCCATGACGGGGAGGACAAATAAAGTTTTTCGGGAGTGTCCCGTATTCGGAATTTTATATACTTCATTCTCCTGCACGCAAAACGGATTTTTTATTCTTTTCCAGAATACGGTATTTTCTCTGGCGAATGCTATTCATGATAAAAATACGATATATTTTTTTTCAAAGAAAGCGTGAAAACCCATTAAAAATCATATTTTTTTCAGTCGCAAAATCACCGCGCAAGACCCTCTAAAAACACCTGTCCACCTTATAAAAGTCACCATTTCACAATGTTTCTAGAAATCTAAACTACCTGAAACGCTCCGGTAGAACAGCATAGTGTGGACCTGGCCTTATCCTTCACTATATTTTATTATATTCGATTGAGGATACGACAGTTCGCCTACCAACAAAACCAAAAATGGCAAAAATAATTTTTTGTAACAAAAAAAACTTGCCGAACTGACAAATCAATAAAAACGGTGCCTTTCAAACATACGCAATGCGTTCATTTCTTTTTTTATTCCTCTTCCGATATATTTATTTTCAGATTCTTGTTAACATTGTTAAAAAAACTAAAATAAAACAAAAGTTGTAGAAACAAATACGGAATTCAATCTACTAAGAATAAACATTAATTATAAGGGAACAAATTTAGGGCGCACAAATTTGTTCATACCCCATCTACTCAAATCGCGAAAGACCAAATCAAAATATTACAGAAGTTCGAACATACGAGAAATACAGTCTACTCAAATAATAATTCTCATTCTGCCCGGGGGTTCAGCAATGAAAAACACTCAATCATTTTGCATTTGTATCGCTCTTACAAATAATATTGGGTCTGTTCGTTTTGGCAACACTTTTCTACACTTTTTACGCCTTCTGAGGACTTTCTATTACTGTACCTATTGCAATTGTAGAAAGTGTAGCTAAACCGAACAGACTATGTTAATAACGAAAAATCAGCGCCTCTGCACAGCTGTTCGGATTTGCGTTTGATTGGCTAAATTCTACCTAGCAGCGCTTCGGGTGCCAAAACCGAGAACTGACCGTTTGCCTCATTACCTGAGTCACTCCCCACCCTAGGAGTTTCCTCTGGTTAGTAGGTCGCATTTTTAATGTAACGCAGCGACATCTATAGTGAAAATCGATTGACCAGTGAATAGACAAGGACTGGATCACAAAACATTCAGAATATTTCTAGCTCATAGCGAGGCAGCCGTTGGTCAGTTCGTATGAGCTCAATTTGGCGAGTTAGTTACTATGTCGCAACTTGGACTGGCTACCACAATTTCTGCTCGGGATGGCTCTAATCAAACAACGCTGCAATGACTCTGAGTCTATCTGCTATACATGTGTACGCAGGATGTCCACATTAAATTGAAAATCCCAGATGGATAGCGAGAACGAAGTGGGATCAAAAAAGGATTCAAAGAGACATTGAACGGAAATTTTTTTTTGACATTAGCTTCGAAAATAGCTACTTTCGAAAACGAATCTGAAGAAAGCGAACTAGCGCCCTTGTTTGAAAAACATGGGAGAAAGACATTTTTTCGAAAAGTGGATTCCGCACAGGGGTGTGGAATCCAGCGTTTTATGTTTACGTTCGTCTATCCCGCCGGTACCGGCACGGCATGTCGAAAGAATAACGGTGACTTTAAGCGACCGGGCATTTTGTATGCATCTCAAAATTTGTACACGGAGAGAATTTTTAAGTAATTTTTACTGTGAAATCACAGTAACTCGTTGACAAATGTGCAATTCTTCAGGTTATTAGGAAATAAATTATAAATTTTCATGGAAATGAATCAAAATTTACTTTTGCGTAACAGAAATTTAAAATATTTTCCAGAATTTTTACTGAAATTAATAGTAAAATTTCATGAAACGTAAAGATTACGACAATAAGTTAAAAAAGTGCTAATATAAATTAAATTTTTCAGTGGAACATTGAGAAATTTGCGTGTTTTCCATAAAAATTTAAAAAAGGAAGCCGAAATTTTCCGTGCGTCCACCGGAATTTTACGTTCTTCATAGTAAAATCAGTTAGGGCTAGGTCGCCTGACCGTACGCATGAGCTCTGTGTGGGAGCGTGCGTATACGTGAACGCAAGCTGTGAGAGTGTGCTTGTGTATGACGCAGTATGACGAGCAGGAACGACGCCGACCCGCGCTGCTTAGCAACAGCGGTACCGCGCATGCGCATTATAGTACGAAGCATGGGCCAAGAAAGCCTCGTGGTCTCGTGCAGTCTAACGTGTTCTACGCAGTTCTACGCAAGAAAACAGCATTTACGCACATTTCGCGTTTGAATGACGGCACAAAAATTATAATAAAGAAATGGATATGAACGTTTAATTGAATACTTTTTATTACTGTGGTTGTAAATTTTTCCTTTCCGTCTCCAATTATGATTAGGAATAAAACTACAGAATATATAAAAGCATGGTGAAATTTACATTAAATAAAAAAATAACTTTTTTTGCTGCAAAAAACATTTCAATTGAATAATTGGAAAATTATTTTTCAATTTACTCATTTTTTAGACCAATTTTGTAGAATTTCTTATTTTGTTATTAAGAAAATAATATTATTATTTATAAAAATTAGCAATTATTCATTAATATTATTATTGCTGTTGCTTACTAGCTCTTTACGAAAAAATACAGTATATAGAGTATTTATTTAATCATAGGGAATTAATTTTTCGCTAGGGATTTTAGAAATTTCAAGTTTGTCCAGATTATTTTTACTGTAGAAACTTGGAATTTTTTAGGCAGCCCATTGTTACAATTCTACATGAGAATGTGTCAGAATTTTTACGGAGATTTCACCGTAAAAAATACTTAAAAATTCTCTCCGTGTAGACACCAGTCGGTGACAACTACAACAATCAGGTTGTAGTTGTTACATTTGTCTGTTTTATGATTTGATTGTTCAATCATTGTAGAATTGTTGCACACGTTCGCAAATTCAGTTGTCCAGAAATGTGTTCTGTCGAAATTTGGATTCCTTTTGTTTCTTGATTCATACCAATATATCACAGCCCGGAAACATACATACAACACGCCCTAAATCCCAGCTCTCAACTTCCAAACATCGGTCCACCGATCGTTCACAATTTTCAAATGCAATAACGTCCGTATTTTGTTACGCTAGATTGGTGATTGTGTTCATCAGATTCGTTTTAAAATACAGTATTTGTTGACGAAATAAAACCGTATAGACCCATGCAAAGGAACGAAGTTTAGTGCGAGACCTCGAAAACGCGTTTATAGTAAAAATATCAAGGGAGGATACGACTGTGAAATTTTCGGAAAATCGTTTTTTTGGAAACACTTTAAAAAACGGTAGATCCGGTAAATTTGGAAAAAGCGATAGACCCAGTTGTCGACTCTTGTAAGTTTATTATCGTTGGGGAAAAGTTACCGATTAAAAATAGTTTTATTTTCTATCAATAGGTCGCATTTGTTACGTCCGGGTAACATAAATAAAATTTGCCCTGTTTTTGACCTTAGCTACGGCTAATTAGTCAGGGATCCGGGCACAGTAGTTTGGTAAATTGACTGGTTTTAATAATTTAAGAAAATCGGGGCGATCACTCAGAGCGACGATGTTACGGAAATGGTCAAATTCGCGGTGGGCCGCGCTATTTGACCAGGGATTGGAATATCTAGAGCACGAGGTGGTCCGCGCCGCTCTATGAGAGGTGAGAGGGAGTATCCAGAGTACGAGGTGGTCCGCGCTACTTTGTTGAATACGGAGGAAGGATCCCAGAGTACGAGGTTGTCCGCGCTACTCTGTTAGAGGTGGAAGGAAGGAGTCAGAGTACGAGGTGGTCCGCGCTACTCTGTTAGAGGTGGAAGGAAGGAGTCAGAGTACGAGGTAGTCCGCGCTACTCTGTTAGAGGTGGAAGGAAGGAGTCAGAGTACGAGGTGGTCCGCGCTACTCTGTGTAAAGGTTAGGCGTGAAGGAAAATATCTTACTCTTTTTGGTTTTGAACTTGAAGATTTGTATTCTACGTGTTGAAAGTTTACCTCCGTACTGACAAATTGTGACAAAAATCGTGCCTTTTATACCCGAAAATTTGGGGGTGGTTGAAGGAAGGTCCTCCGTGATTGGTGGAGGTTTCCGTCTCCTACCCTGTACATTTTCATCTTATAACTACAAACGGGAAGGAACTTCTTATGCTAGAGGGGCACATATCCCCTCCGGACTTGGTTCTTATCTTTCTTATTCCTTGGTGCTGGTACTGGGCCCTACACCAAGGGTGGGGGTTGAGTCTATGCGTACGTGTCGATGCGAAGACGTAACACATTACATAACTGAACAAAAATTGCACAGCTGTAGCGTCTATATAACCGTTGATTTCAAGCCCGCTTTTATCAAAACCATGGAGACTAGATACCAGGAGACCAAACTCCTGTGCAAAGCCACTAAAAAAGCGTCCCCGAAAATGGCTCCAACATGGATGGCGCTAGGGTACCGCGGGCCCTATTTATAGTAATATATTGGTCGAGGAGGTGAAAGTGAACGGATGAGTTTCTAACCTCACGACAAACCGAGCGTGACAGCCAAGAAGACTAGAGTTAAGGAGTACGAACGCCTACGGCGATCACGATCCAAAAACGTCCATGGAAATCCAGCTGAGAAGGGTGGCGCTGTTCTCCTACCGAACCGAATTGACGTCAGCAACAAATCAGTGCAGAAAACAGCCTTTGCTACTTCATATGGAGCGATAAATTGATCACATTAACTGTAAAACCAGTGCCGTACGATATGCAAAAAATTTCGTACCAAGTTTGGAACTCATAGAGTTGCCAGCGAAAACACGCTGAAAATGTAAGTATTGAATATTTATTCATATTCATCTATCACACAACTTGTGTTTCAATTCAATTAAACTGCATTGAAGTAATTTTACGTTAATTTTTGTAGGATAATCGATAACTTCGTGAAGTATAGTACACTCCAGGACCGTAGACACGAGTTGCCAGGTCCATCTGTTACGTCGACTACACCAGAGAAGATCAACGATGTTGAGAATTATTTCAAACAAAATCCAAATGATTCGATTCGGAAAGCTGCTCAAGCATTAAAAATAACCAAATCATCATTACACAACATTTTGAAATATTTTTTAAAGTTTCATCCGTATAAAATAAGCACTCATCAATTGTTAACTGAACATGCTATGACGAAACGCATCGAATTTTGTAACACTATTACGGGAATGTTTGAAGCCGAAGAACTTAATGAGAAAAAGATTATTTATTCCGACGAAGCACATTTTTGGATGAATGGGTACGTAAACAAGCAAAATTACCGATTTTGGGGAACGGAAAATCCCAACATATCGCTAGCGAAGTCCCTTCATCCACAGAAAGTAACGGCATGGGCAGCGATTTCAGTAAAAGGAATTTATTTGCAATTCTTGGAATCTACGGTAACAGGAGAGAGTTACAAACAGCTTTTGGAAACGAAATTTTTCCCTTATGCAAAAAAAAGGGGACTGGTTAAAAATGTTTACTTCATGCAAGATGGAGCGACGCCGCACCGGACTCATGAGGTGTTTGAAGCTATTCATCGCGTATATTGGACTCGAGTAATCGGTCTGGGGTACCCTAAATTTGCTCAAGGCGGACTAGAATGGCCTCCGTACTTACCGGACCTGAACCCTTGTGATTTTTTCTTGTGGGGTTACACTAAAGGTCATTGTTACGCTAAAAACCCCAGCACAGTAGAAGAACTGATCGCGGCCATCCAGGAAGTGGTTCGCGGCATTACGAACGATATGTTGGACACAGTTTTTCACAGTTTTCAAAAGAGAATTGATTTTTGTACACAATCTAACGGTTCGCACTTCGAAAATATCTATCATTAATCACTGTACTTTTTCGTTATTTTTATAAGATGTAATAAATTGACATAAAAATATTTGACTGGGTTTTATTAATGTGCGTTTAAAACTGCAGAGTTTCCTCTATTTAAAGCAATTTGGCTTTTCTGATTCTGTGCACGTGTTTTAAAATGACAGTCGATTAGTTTCAGCAACTTCCAATTGGACACCCTGTACAAGATTTGCAAAGAAAAATCGTAAATATTTCATTTGAAAAAAGATGGCGTGACGGTTTTTTTTCAAATTCATATCAGGGGTCTCTTACGGTACTCAGTTTGAGCGATAATAGCAAAATTGAACAGCTCACACTATTTCGGCTTTCTTCACCTAGTAAAAATGCGAGATTATTCAAGTGAGTTTACAAGGCATAAAATTTCGTGTCGAAAATCGAAGTGCGCGTACGTTCCGAAAGCGGCGACAATATTTTGTTATAATGCAAAATTTACCAGTATTTTTCTATTCGAAATACTGTACCGCAATCTGCCTCGTGCTTTCTTGACGTTGTTTCATAAAATTCAATAGAATTTTTGTTTTTTTTTCTGTAATGTTCATGTTACAATCTTATATTCGATGTTAGCTTTCTGTTTATCCGAATAAAGAGGATATATCTTCAATGATGCAGGTGTATCCAACTGAATTCCCATACTTGTCCCTACTTTCTGATAGGGATCAAATGAGTAATCACACTATATCCCTGCACCAAAACATCGCGCTCGTACATTGGATAATAATTGGGATCGTACAAGGGACTCCCATTGGAGTCCCTTGTACGATTCCAATTTGAATCCTAAAGGATTCCCACATTATCGAACCGAATCCTATACGATTCATGATGAATGCCATCGCATTCTGTACGCTAAATTTTTTAAACAATATATACAGATATACCAAATAAGTGGATCTTAAAAAGGAATAAATCTTACTAAAAAAAAATATAACCCGGGCAGACATTTGTTGGGAAGTTCCCAGATTCTACCACATCCCTACAGGGACTTGATAGAGTCATTTCATTCATTCGCCGCACATAGGGAGTCTACATTGGAATCCAAGTGGATACCGCACTATTTCCCGATTGACGTCTTTTGAGAATTTTTCATTTGAATTTTCCGGCCGGGATTTGTTGGATCTCCCAAACAACATATACTTTCATCATTGGATTCTGCACTGTTCCCCGATGAACACCATTTAAGAATTCTTACCACGTTCGAATGAATATGTAAAAATATACGAAAACAAAGTCGGCGTGGTGATAAATAACCCGCACGTTTCGTGAGCGTGTACGTGAGTGGTGATATTATGTAAACGTCCAGTAAGATAAACAACAAACGATGATCAAAGTAGATTCCCATAAGGAACTTCACTAAATTGTTCGCCGTCAATTTTGTTGAAACTTATTTATCTGATAAAGCATTGAAAACTATTGGAAACGTATATTTTTTATCGGCGGAAAAACGGTTTTAAAGAAGGCGTGTCGAGAGGTGATTCTGCAGTTTCACCCACAAGCAGTTCACCGATCTGAATAAAACAAAAACCAAAATTCTTCTAATCTAAAATTATGAAAAATGCATAGAAGTATTGAAAAAATTAAATTATAGGATGATACGTCTTCCTTTGAGGGGTGGTTTCCCCCCTTGAATCCGTTTTTCCGCGGATAAAAAATACGTGTTTTATAGTTTTCAATGCTTTATAACATATAAGAGTTTTAACGAAATTAAAGGCGGACAATGTAGTGATGTTCCTTGTCAGTGATGTTCATTTGGATTGTGGCAATTAATTGTTCAACGCACGTTTGTTGTTTGCGGTTGACTGTATTTATTGCTTCTCGTTTATGAATCTTGATTGCTTGCTTGTGCGATCTCGTCGCGTCAGTTCGCTTTCGTATGTCTTCGAACACTGATCCCTTTTTCCAGATTCTCGCTACAATTATCTCTTAATTTCTATCCCCACTCCAGGGTCGTCGCTAGTCCTTAAAAGTTCTCGAGCCTTCTAGTAGCGCGAATATTCAAATCTGTACAGATGTCATTTAAATCGATTTTGATGATTTACTTTATTAAGCGATTTATATTTTTCAAGATAAGATTTATACCTGTTTAAAAACCACTCATATTGTATATTTATATATTGCGTTTCAAAAATTAAACGTATAGAATGTGATGCGATCCACCAATAATCGTATAGGATTTTATCCGATGATGTGGGCATCGTTTAGGATTCAAATTGGATTCGTACATGGGATTTCAATGGGGAGTCCTGATTTGAATCCAATGTACGAGCGAGCGCGACGTTTTAGTAGCTTGCTCCTAAATTGTCCAATGCGACTACCCATTGGATACCTGATAGGTTCCAATGGTTAATCGAATTGGATCCCGCTACTAAAACGTCACGCTCTACTAAAGCGTGTACGCTCACGAAACGTGCCGGGTATTTATCAACATGCCGAGTTTTTCTCGTGACTTTGCCCATATGTTTTTCGAATGCGGCAAGAATTCTCAAATGGCATTCATCGAGGAACATTGCAGAATCTCATTGGATCCGAATGACGACTACCCATACTGCGTTCAACAAGAGAATGACATGGCTTCCGAACCTAAATTCATCCGGTACGGTCAGATCCCGCTTAATGCGCCGCCCTCTTTACCCTCTCCACGTAGGTTTTCGGTGCAGAGCCCCAATGTTATGGTGCTACGATAATGAGTAGCAAGCCCCACTACGCCCACCCGACCCACAGGCTGATCAAAGCTACGCGGCGCTGTGTCGTTCCCCCGTTGAATGCAGTATTTGTGCGATGGCTTTCACAAATCTCTAAAGAGATGTGGGTACGTCTTGGTACTCCCCAACACATTTGTACACGGGATCACAAAAGGATATCTTTTTTTGGAGATCCAACAATATCCGGTTGAGAATTATAAATATAAAATTCTCAAAGGACGTCAGTCGGGATATAGCACGGTATTCACTTGAATTTCAATGTGAACTCCCCACGTGCATTCTTCCTATCGAATTACTGTAGGGATGTGGTAGGATCTGGTTACTCCCCAAAAAAATTCTGCCCGAGTATCCCCTTCTACGGCGTCATGAAAATGGGAGATGGGGGGACGGAAGTTCCCAGCATTCCCACATTTCCACACGACTGGTCCGTAATAGAGTAAAAAAATTCACGTGCGATGAAAGTATGCGAAACGTGAAAGTATTGACCCGAAAACCGTGACAAGAGGCGCCTAGATTGCAAATATTAACGAAAGAAGTAGCGTGTTATAGAACGATCATCGTATGTACCACATGTAATTTCGCAATTGGGAAAAATTAATGCAATTAAACATAGCGAGCCTTTAACCATCGCACCATACTTGAAAACAAGTATGGCGTGATGGTTAATTGTACTGAAGGGAAAGGTCACGAGGTATTTGATGAAAATTGGCATGTTTGTAGCATGGGTCAAAATAGGCGACACCTATTTTTTTTTATATCGGCGGAACTCGATTTTAAGCGCCGAAATACACCCTCAAAAAGGTGGGTTGTTTTGCGGCAATAATTTTTTAACGGAACGAGATACGAAAAAATTGCAAATTGCAACAAGTTTTTAGTTTTCGAGAACTATATATTGAAGATGAAAATGGTGAAGATAATAACACATTTGATACTGATTTTGCAAAAATGCAATTTTTTTATGCATGCGTCGAGAATTTTCAATCGATTGGGATGTAAATTTGCACACATGTAGAGGATGGAAAAGTAGCATATACGTATTTTTTTTCCGATTTCTCACAGATAGGGGGTTGAAACTGCTTTTTGATTTTTAGCGCAGACCTAGCCTTGTGCGATTCCGGGTTAAATTCACGTTAATATTAGCTCGTTCTATGACGCCATTGCATATTTGCGCTATGTTTTTATATACTATTGCATATAAAATTATCGCCGAAAAACGAAAAACAGTCCCATTTTGAAGGGGTGCGTTTTACCTCTTGGAAATTTGGTTCCGCCGATATAAAAAAAATACGTGTCGCTTATTTTGAGCCATTCTACAAACATGTCAAATTACATCGAAATCGGAGGGGGGGGGGCACCGCGCGACCTTTTCTTCGCGTGGAATAGTTTATTCATATATTGATAGTATAGGGCCTGTGTGACAAAGCGATGCTACCAGGAAAAATTGGAACTCTCTATTTTAAATTTCTACAAATGCATAGTTGCGTTTTTACCGTCTTTTTAGAGGAATTCGATCTCTAGGGGGCTCATTACGATTCTCGAGTGAATACTCTCACGTTTCGCACTTTCATCGCGCGTGAATGTTGTCACTCTATTACAGTTCAGTCGACTATCAATGTGGGATCACTAGGAATTTCTGGCTCGTGATCTCACATTTTCACAATGCCGTAGAAGAAGTATACTAGCACGCCAACCGCAAGTTGCGCCGAACGAAGAGCACGGGCAACAACGAAGACATCACCTCTTTACCCGGCTAAACAGAAAGCCAAAAGAGAATATAAGATTGCAACGTGAACCTTACCAAAAAACAAACCAAAAACGTTATTAGATTTCACGGAACAACATAAAGAGGCATATTGGGGTACAATAATTCAACACAAAATACTGGTGAGTTTTGTATCGTATTGATATGTCGTCGCTGCGAACTACGATTATGGACGCTAAATTTCGTGCTACGTGAACTGACGCGAATAATCACGCATTGCTACTAAGTGAACAGAACCGTAATAGGGTAAGCTGTTCGCTTTTATCATCTTCACCAAAACTGAGAGCCGTAATTGACTCTCAGGACTGTAGTCTCTTCTTCTTTTTCTTTTACTTTGGCGGGGCTCGAGCTTCAAAGGCTTATAAGTACATCTGGGAGTTATTACGGTTCTCGGGTGAATATTTTCACGTTTCGCACTTTCATCTCACGTGAATTTTGTCACTCTATTACGGATCAGTCAAGTAAAAATTCGAGATTACTACGAACTTCCGGCTCGTCATGTCACATTTTCACGACGCCGTAGACGGGTCATACTAGCACGCTAATCGAACCCAGCTCAAAGCAAAGCACGTGTGCATCAACAAAGACAGAACCTCTTCATCCAGATGCACAGGACGTGGAAATAGAATATAAGTTCGCAAAATGAATGTTACAGAACAAAAAATGTTATTAGATTTTATGCGAGAACACGAAGACTTGGAACAAGGCAGATTGCGGTACAGCAGTTCAGATTAAAAAACACCAGTGAGTTTTGTATCATGTTAAAATATCAGGGGATTTTTATAACACAGTGGTAAAATTATTGTTTATTATTAATGAATCGAAGGCTGCGTCACATCTGACCCGACGACAACATATCGACAACATAACTGACCCGACGACAACATATCCGAAACACAAAATATTCTCATGACAAAACATCCGCGAGACAAAATCCTAAATCTCGTCCACCACATCAACGGGGTCGCGCGCAAAACACCTTTGTGGGGTGTGTGCGATAGTGGGGTGTGTGAGATAGTGGGGTGGGGCATAATACGAATTTCTTCATTGAACCCAAACAAACAAACCCAAATAAACAAACCAAAACAAACAAACAAACCCAAACATATCCGTCATATATTAATAATTTCCCTCCTTTTTATGATGGAATAAATTTCAACGGCATGACTATACACTTGACATGGAATAAATTTCAACGGCATGACTGTACACTTTAAATTGTATATAATATCGGCAGATATTTTGTCCTGCGGATATTTTGTCATGAGGGTATTTTGTCCTGCGGATGTTGTGTCGTCGGATATTTTGTCGTCGGGTCAAACGCGTGTTACTAAATCGAACTATTATGTAATATATCCAGGACATTATTTAAGTGACATTTTTCACTTCTTCAAACTCAGTCGGGAGTGGACCACAGCAGTCATCATTAATTTATTCGTTATTATCAAATAATAATACGTTACTGTCTGCAGTATAAACTTCAAGTTGCTAATTATTATTAAGTATTTGCGACGAGATGTTGCCGTCTCTGAATAAAGTATTCCGTACTAACTCGTTTTATTATACAGCTTTGAATGTGTCATCGCTGCTTTAGGAAGACGCTCATGCATGTGCACTACGATATTCGACAGAAAATTTCGTGCCGCGTAGACTCACACGAATAATCTCGCATTTTCACGAGGCGAAACGAACCGTAATAGGGTGAGCTGTTCACTTTTGTCATTTTCACCCAAACTGAGAACCGCAATAGCCCCCGGGCTCTGGGTATCGGTGTCGGCCAATCCACGACTGTAGTCTCTAATGGTCACAAGAAGTTATCGTGAACATGCAAGACTTCTGTCGTAGCAACTTTCGACTTTTTCTTTTTCGCCCACCTCTGCGTTTATCGACAGATAGGCGGGCAGAAACCTTTACGTACAATATTCTATCGACGTAAAATCCGCAACGATTTTCAGTTCCTGCTTATTTAAGGCGAGTAGCCATAATTGTGAGAAAAATAGCTGATTTGTCGATTCCCAATGTTCTCTGATACGGTTGATTTTTCGGAAAAAATAAAAGCCACACGTTTTGCTGTGTTAAACGACAACGTCTTTCTCTCCGGTTGCCTGAAATCCGTCTCAGAAAAAATTAGGCGGTAGGACTTTTCCCGACCGGACGTGTGAGCCATGTCCTTAAGGTTGTTATGTGGTTCAGCCATCGGGGGTTAGGTACGAGGGGAGCGCCCTATGCTTATGCACGGACCAGATTGACTGTTACCAACTATTAGCTTTCAAATACTCGTCATATTAAACGTATGTTTTCGAACTATTTTTCTACATCTATTTGTAAAAATATGCATTTTTGAACTTTCGGTGATCCCATTAAGTGTTTTCATTACTTTGTATAATTGTTTTCTATCATTTCTTCTCGCTCAATTAACGCGAAACGAATTGGCAACGTCGTAAATCGTGGTATATCATAATGCCCAGGTTGGCAGAAGTGTCACGAAGTTGGAGACATATGCGCTCCGTTCGTAACCTCCATATCGGCCCAAGGAGCTGTCAAAAATGAACATCTGGGCGAGCAAAAAAAATTCCGCTGGAAAGAAAAGTGTGTACTGAAGCGGTCTATAATCTCGAAGAAATCAAAAACTTTAATAATTTTCCGATATCCTAAAAAAAAATGTGTGTATGAAAAAAATCCGCCTTATTTTGTCTTTGCCTAGAAATGTCTAGAAATATATTATTTATGAACACACTTATCAAATTAATATTAATTAATTAGTACTAATTAAGAGAATAGGTACCAATAATATTCGTTGTTAATTATCCTGGCCGAATAGGTTGAGGTTCCCGGGCATAATTACCGAATACCGATAAGATAGGTAGCATTTGTGCCGTCTACGACGTTGCCATGATTGAACAGTCTAATATTTTGTGTGCTTGATTTTCGCACAAATTTGCTATCAAAAACATTAATAATTCTATAACGGTACTGTGAATTCTCATTTTCACGGTACCAAGTCCGATAATTAGTCGAACCGTACCTATTTTTTCAGCTTCATGGTAACATTCACTTGGCAGTTATTAATAATGTACTGGAAAATGATCGGGAGTTTTCCATAAGCGTAATGTAGTTAGCCCACGAAATACGTCGAGTTGCCGGTTTTTAAAATAAAAAACGGTACTGTGGATCGTATTCAAACTGCACAGGATGATCAGCAAAGAGGTTATAAAGGCCCGGAAAAAATTTCAGCTAGGTAATAACATGTCGACTGAACCCCATAATAACCTTAAGGCGAACTGTCACACCGACCGAGCGACTATGAGTGCGAGAGAGATAGCTGATTTGCAGATTTCCAATGTTCTCTAAGACGGCTGATATTTTGGAAAAAACAAGAAGGAACACCCTGCCGTTCTGTTACAAGGTAAAAAACATCTATATCTTCGTTTGCTCGAATCCATCTAGATGAAAACTTGGCCGTAGAATGTTTACCGACCGAACGTGTAGCACATGTCCGTAATAACAGTGCGCTCCAATAAAATTTGAATATGATTTCCTCAAAAATGGTTGCTTCTCACTGCAGGGGGATAGTTCGTTTAATAAAAATTCACATCAATATGAAGGATTAAATTGCCTCACCATGAATCCTCGGGTGAGATGAATGGAGCTCTCACCGTGCAGGATTATCACTCTCAACAACACCGGATGTATCAAATAGACGCAGTAAGTCAGTCTCGAAAGGGGGTAGACATATTTCCAGGATAATATCTTTTCTACGCCGCCTGAAAAATATACGGTAGAAAAATATCGCATAATATTGTAAAAGAAAACATAATTATTGTATGCCAGTCAAGTGTAATTTTAGAGTCAAACGATAGCAACGTTATGCCCAAAGTACTGCGCGCGTGGTATGCTATAGAGTCGTAAACCTAGTCATCCTGCCGGTTGATAAAAGACGCATTTTTATGCATTATTTGGACCTTCAGTAATTGCCCGTTTCGTTATCTGCGGAGTTCGATTGAAAGTGGACAATTTCTAGAAAGTCCGAAACCTGAGCACCCATTTAACTTGAACGAACGAAACTAGGCATTCTAAAAAACAATAGCAGCACTTACCACCGTTGCCAGTGACGCAAGCGATCAGAACGAATCCCACGCTGAGGGCCCAGGCTGAATGGGACAATGCAGTGTAAAGAGCGGACGAGATGGGATGGAAATGATTGCCGTAAAGTCCATAAACTATGCTGAGTAACGTTACAATCGAGAGGGTCCATCCAAGGAGGGTTACCGTCTTGCTCAGCTTTAATTTACATTCGATCCTGCAGAGATACCATCCGGCGGCCATACCGATCAAGTATGGGCCGATCCTCGTCCACGGTTTGTCGTAGAGACTTTCGTAATGGGCGAAGGGCTCTTGAATCCTACAATTTGATAAAATACCTTGGAAATACTTCTATTTGCGGAGTAACAAGGGGAAAATATAAGAATCTAGGCTAGTGACATTTTTCAAGTGATGAATAAAATTCAAGAGATGACTGCCAATAATGGGGGGGGGGCTGGTGTCCGGCCGCGACGACCTCCCATGTCAAGCATCGTTGACGTGGGAGGTCCGTCCCGGCCAGTACTTGGATGGGTGACCGCTTCGCCAGGCACTGGCTGGCGCGCTGACTATTGAACAGGAGCCCGATTCGCGAGAGTTTTCGGTGTCACGGAACTGGAAATAAAAAAAATATAGCCGCCTTGTATCGGCACGTGTTTCCCATAGTTTCCTTATGCCCTCATGGAAGTTTGATGCAGTAGTGCACTATAAATTAGCTGTGGCAAATATTCTATGGAGCCGTTAAGGGGTCTGCACAAGTGAAAAATTTCAAAAATACGTTTCTTTCATTGTGTACTTCTAGTCTGTACTGTCAAAGTTACTAGTCTGTACTGTCAAAGTACTAGTCTGTACTTTCAAAGTTTAGCTTCTAGTCTGAACTTTAATTTACAACATAGCCGAAAACTCATAAAATTGACTGAGTTATAACGATTTTTAGGCAAGATCAGAGCCCCTACTGGGCTACGACGAACCGCTCTTTTGCGGCTCCCCCTTTTCTTTTGCGCTTTTCTCGAAACGATGTTTTATGAAAAGGTGTAAGTCATATCTCAAAATCTATCCGTCCAATTCACGGTAAATTCGGGCAGAACATAGTTCACAATACTTCCTATCGTCTGAACGAATGATTATTTTTACATGTCCATAAATCGAACTTCTTTTTCTGCAGCTTGCCATTCCCGTATTAGTCAGAATTTAAAAAAAGTATACGGTCACTAACGTTATATTATTATATTAAAAGTACATTGTTTTATTTTTCATTTCGGATCACTCTAGTTGCGAGAACCACCTACACCGATTTACCATGCAGCAACGGCGGCACCTTGTTGAAATCTGAATTACTTTAATGTTTATCACTACTTGTCAATAAAAATCTCGGCTCCACTATTTGTTAATTGTATGTAAAGTCTTGAATTCAACTTGCCACCAATCTGATTCTTTTTAAATATTGTAAATCAACGTGATTTTTGGGCCCCAAGCTTAACGCAGAGCCGTTAGAAACTGGAAATAGTTAACCATAAGTGACAAGTGTAGCGAAAAACTGAAAGATCCGTTTTATCCTTACAGGCCTTCACGAGCTGGCTTCGTGAAAGTCCGCAAGGGCATCCGAGGAAACATCTTAAATAAAAGAGGTAATATTGAATATCAGAAAAAACAATGTCTTTATTGTCGAACGACTCACGTTGCTGCGTGATTGTTACTAAGAGCGATGGCAGTTGTCGTTATCCAGGATGCGATTAATATGACTGCTCCGATCAACACTCCGACCGACACGACGCTAAGATGGAACATTTTCCGATGAGTTGTGATTCCTCATTTATTCGCAGTCTCGTCAAGTTTTTTTTCGTACCTTGCGGCGATTATCAGAATTATTATTCCAATAGTATAGAACTGCGTGTCATTCGCCAAGTACCAACTCCAGACCATGCACTGTTCGCATTAAAAATAGAGTAACGGCGAGTACGTTGATATTCTTTTTTCTCTTGATATTATTTGGTCTCGACTCACTCGGTCATCCATATCGAAGTATGTATTTATGTAGAGGGCGTTCCGCCACCAGAATCTTTCGCACGTTTGGTGGTCGAGGGTCGTCAACTCAATAACGGAATGATCGTGATACCACTTTGTGGAGATTTGCACGAGTCCAATCACCAACAAATAAGGCGGTGTCAGACGAAAATATCTGTAGGACATCATGCCGAGGAATTGCATTATCTTCCCCGTAAAGCCTTGTGTTATCTTCAACTCCGTTATTCTCTGCTTCGACATCGCCCGGAAGTAGAGAAACGAGACGAGACAACCGCTAGATAGACAAAATATATCCTTGAATATTATCCTCAAGATGTTACACCTATTTTTGACACCTTAGGTCGTCACACATGGTCTGTCAAACAGAAGATTGGTTTCGTTCAAATCTTATCCCCACATACGTCTATTGAGCTCTAATTACAGTGAAATAAAAACGCCATACTCCGCGTAATACGAACAAAACTTACGGAGCGTAGAAACATTATTTACTTAGAAGATCTAACAGTTTTACCTAGATAAAAACATTTTATACCAAGGCACAAACAAAAAACCAAAACGTTGCTAAATTTTAGAAAAAAAACCGTCCATTTCTGTAAGTCATTCGGGTACCACCCGTCAGGAAGGACTTACGTGTCGGTGATTAGTCTCGCAAGCGATAATATATATCCTACATTTTAAATTCCAAATTGAAACCGACATAAACCCGAATATAAACTCGTACTGTGACTATCTGAAACTTACTGTGAGGTGCTTAAGCACCGGAGTTAATTGTGCAATGACCGAAAAGACTGACGGCAATAACAGCATACAGGATGTTGCAATGGAATATTTTCAAAATCTTGATGCAAACTTATCGTCCTGTTGTCATATAGACAACATCCAGATCGCCTCAACAACACATGCATGCGAGGGAATTAGCCTAACACTCAGGAGGATGCCAAGCGATAAGTCACAAGGAAAAATGCCATCGTGGCAAGTGGTACATACAAAAAAAAAACGGCGAAGGAAAAACTCCAACAGAAGTAACGAAACAGTAGTGGGCTTTCTCACATTTTCAGTGGTGAAAGATATTCTGCTATAGCTTTGAACGCGGATCTCCTAAGGACTTAGATATAGCTCACATTGGCATCATATGTAGATCTTCTATGAGGCGTTAAAAATCACAGAGCTATGTGTCGCTTATAAGTGCTCACCTTCATGTCATACTTGCATACATATATGATGATTCACAATAACAAATCCAATTGAAGCAAAGTAGTTCTCACGTGCGTATGCAAGCGGTGAATTCATCAGCGCGAGCAAAATCGGCTCACGAATATTCAACAATGAGTGAGTGCATATGGGGTGCATATGGGTGTCACGGCGTGAAGAAATTGTAGTGATTCTATGTATCTCGTATCGGCGGCATGGCGTGACGTAACTATGTTGTGCTCATATGGAGCTCATATGGGTATCACAGCGTGGGGAAAAAAAATCAAAAAACTTTGAATTAAACAAATCAAGTAGTACTTTTTGGTTCCATATTCTTTATTTATGTTCCTGCCTATATGATAATTTGATTCTGTCTCGTTAAAGTTTTTACCTACCCTCGGGATTTGAACCTACTTCTTCTAATTCTAGAGCTGCGCGCACTACCTACTTAGTTAGCCATTCTAACACTTGTGTAAACATTCCTTATTTCTTTGCCTATTTTTATCATTCTTGATTTTTACAAATATACATATCGCCGTCATAGGATGCATCACTGAGAAACACGCATATCGCCGTCATGTTGCTCCCATGGAATTTATCTTGAGAAACTTGTATATTTCCGTCATATTGCTTGCATGCCATGTCTAGTACGAGTGCTAACCCAGTGAATTCATTAACGAAAGTCATTGGATGACTTCCATATGATCTCAATCTGCAAATGTTCATTGTAAAATAAAAATTTGTCGTCTTAATGAGTTCATCTTGTAGTCAACGGATGATTCATTTGGATATGACAAATTTGAGTCATGATATATCTCGAATTCATGATACTGAATGAGCTCATGAAATGTCTTCATCAACGTAAACGAAATTGCATTCATGTTAAGTACTATTCATGAGAACAATTAATGCTACCATAGTGAATACATGCCAAAATGTCTACACATGACATCGATATGACGTAAAATTTGCGGATATTAATTGCGGACGCTTAAGCACATTTATCGCTGTGCTCAAGTGTCCGCAATCAACAACCAATTGTAAACGACATATTGAGATCAAAATATTTTGTGCCTTCACAACACTAAATGAGTTCATGGCTTTGCATCATGCCATGTAGTCAATATGCTGTAAAATTTGCTTCATCAATTGTATGTACGGCGTGATAACCATGGTTGTCTATCTGGGAGTGTTTCAACCGTACCCCGTTACAACCGTACCCAGTCTACCTTATTTGGCTTCCGCATTAAACTGCAAATTTGCGACACAGTACATGGTTTGGCGAAATAAATGTTTAATGCCAAGATAGCAAGTTTGTAGCAAAATTACGCAACAATAACGTTCTGCGATAACGGTATTGATGCAGCTAGCTCCAAATTTGGAATGATATTATCTCCACAGCACGTTTAAGTCATAAATGAAACACACCGTGGTGCTCCGTTGCTGATACAAATGAGACAGGAATCAAAGCATTGCGACAGAGATTTTGGAATACGTCGTTTCGGCTAGGTAAGGGCACAGAGACGGGACGCTGTGACGATCCGTTGCCGGCACATTGGGAACACGCGGAAACACTCCTTCGTTGGCATAAACAAGGAACGCGCTATACACTGCCAAAAATATTTAATTCAAATCAAAAGGGTTTTTCCTGGTCTGACGGCCTACTACGATCCTGTTTGTTACAAATCTAATTTTTCATTTGTTTCAGCCATGCTTTCTAAATATTAAATATATTCAAATAAAATAAATAAACATTCGATTCAATCCTTATTTGATTACAATATACACTGCAAATCAAAGTGTGGTATATGCACACAATATTTCATATAGCCAAAGTAAAATGAAAAAATTCATTTCCAGTTCTACCACAATCATCTTGTATCATAGTTTGTCGTTCCCTGTCCTTCCGGAATGATTCTTTTCGAAGAATATAATTTCGCCTGCATATAGCCTCGAACCTAAGGCCTACCTACTCGTAGCTACGCACGCTGTCCCTACGATACCGAGTGTCTGTAGCATCTTAGATACAGATACGGCATAAGACACCAAAACAATTCCTACAATTATTTACCGTATCACATCAACTATATAAATTAGTTAATATCATTGTGATAATTGGAGATGTTTTTCGAATATCATGCTATAGATTTTTCAAACATAACCTATATATATATGTATTTTCCTTGACATATAATCTATATCTATGTATTATGTATAGGTTATTTTCAAACATAGCCTATATATATTCTTCTTTCTACTCCTCTCTGCCCCCCCCCCTTCGATGTGTGTATACTGCAATGAAGACAGACCATCAATTGCATCAAATATAAAAATGTTTGGCTTTAGGAAAATTCCATTTCGTCTATTGAAAAAAAAATTTATAGATGCATTTAGTGGATTCAACTAAAAGGTGTTTTTTGAACAGATGCAACCGAATCCCAGATTTATTAGGAATCGATAAAATAATTTGTTATTAGACGATATTGAAAAAAATTTTGAGTTGAATAAATAAATATATTAAAAACAAATAATTCTAATAATGGAATGCAATAGAAAAAAATTGATTTGACGAAAAATCGAGTTCATTCTAATTTTTTTTAAATCAAATAGGCGTATGTCGTTAATATCTATAGAATTTTTCTGTCAGTGTATTGTGGTGTTGTGACGGTTAAATTATTTTCTGCATTACCGGTACCTGGGCAGCAATTAATGTCACACTTCTGTAAGAAAATAACAGCGCACTTATGTATTTGTTTAAATTCGATTTTTTTTCCAAGTAACATAGGTAATAAAAGGAAGTAGAATAATTTGTACGTAAAACATTTCATTGAATAAAATCAATAAATATTCTTTATAATCAATATTTTACCATTCTCGAGGCTTCTTTAATATAATAAAACCTCTCACAAATTACGCAATTCAAAGAACTTATATAACTAATTTTAGGATGATGAATCGGTTGACAGTACAAACAGAAGATATACAAATTAATATTAGAGTTGCGCAAAATAAGATACGAGCATATTTTCCGGAACTTATTTAATAATCTTAGCGCAGAGATAATGAGTAATAAAAAAATGTACCGATCGCTGGAAGGTATTCAAGTAATTTGTTTTCTTGAACGCGGAATTAAAAGGTAATTTGTTTCTTGAGTAAGGTGTTCACATGACCAAGATGGCAAGTTTGCAGCAAAATTGGTACCGTGCGAA
>OY723393.1:5399991-5464797 GCA_963210295.1 Ophion ellenae
GAGCCAAGAGGACAAGGATGGAGAGATGGGCGTCATATTTTTCGCAAGCCGCACGTTTTAAGAGGCAGAAATCGGTTATACAACCACAGAAATAGAGCTCCTTCCAATCGTATGGGCACTCCAAAAATTCCGAACCTATTTATTGGGAGCGAGGATAAAAATCATCACCGATCACAAAGCACTAACTTTCTTAAAAACGTGCCGCTTTGTAGGAGATCGGATGCTAAGATGGGCCCTTCTAATATAGTACTATGACTTTGAAGTGGAGCATTGTCCAGGCAGAAGAAATGAAGCAGCAGACGCACTGAGCAGGCCACGCGAGATCGAGAGGAGTGATCACCAGAGCACACCGGGGAGGGTGGTTCTCACAGCCATACTCGCCAGAAAACCCGCAAAAGAAATCAAGCAGCAATTCCAACGAATCGGACAAATGCAAAAAAAACAACCAAACCTACAAGCAATATGGGAAATGTGTGACGAGAAAGAAGGTAATAAAAAATACCGACATGACAAGGGATGTCTACAAAAATATAACCGGACGGAAAAATGGAAAGTCGTACTGCCGGACGAGCTAATTAACCCTCTCATAAAAGAGTGCCATGAGATATATGGACATCCAGGTGCACGAAAGGTTTTTTACATGCTAAAAGAAGACTTCACTTGGCCACGGATGGCAAAAAGAGTGAGGCAAGTCATCGCCGCATGTGACCTCTGTCAGAGAGTCAAAGTGGCGATTCAAACAAACCACGCAGAAATGCAGACGATCATGCCAGAGGGTCCGGGCGACCTAATCTCTATAGATTTCTATGGACCCTTGCCAAAATCCATCGGGGGAGTGCAGCACATTCTCGTCACGATAGACGCCTTCACTAAATTCGTGAAATTGTACCCTCTTAAAACGGAAAACACAGCGGCAACGATTAATAGAGTTTTTGAAGATTACGTGCCGAAATACGGAAAACCAAGAAGAATCCAGTTTGTTCATGGGACGCAATTCACCTCTAAAATTTGGCTCGAACGGCTAGAAAAAGAAAACATACAAGGAGTATTCTCATCAATTTGACATCGACAAGAAAACATCGTTGAACGAGTGAACCGGGAACTTAGTCCTTTTGTTAGAACCTTCCTGCAAGACAAGCACTCCGGATGGCTTCGATGGATACCGGTAGTCCAGGACTGCATCCCAGCAGTACCCCAACAGAACTGCAGCTAAAAAAGAAACCATATCGAATATGAAGGGAACGGATCCTGGCATTGAAAGAAGACCGAAACGAAGACATCACCTACGTAAAAAAATTGGAGTTAGTACGAGAAAGAATCCAACGAAAAGGAAAAAGACGAGCAGAAAAATGTAATGCAACGCATAAGACAACCGTCTTCACAAAGAGAGAGCTAGTCCTGGAGCATTAAATGTTTCGGACCCCGCAAAACAAAGAACAGCAAAATTTATGCCGCTATACGAAGGACCATACCGCATAAAAAAATGTGTTGGGCAAGTAACATATTTGAGAAGAGTATGTGGCTTCCGGATGGAGGCCGTGTTGAGGATCAGCGTTGTGCCGACGTTTTGCAAACGTTACAGTCTGCATCATCAGGGCTGAGAGCTCCGATACTGAAGCTCTCGTATCTCAGGCATCCCTTATATAGTTGCAGTCATCGTTCCAGATCGCTGCACCAGCCAATCAGATGTTTTAATTGATCAGCTGGTCAATTAAAAAACCGGGAGGACGGTGTGCCAAATAGGATTGACGTGATATCCTCCATCTCTGTTTAGATTGTCCGGATGTTTTCGGATTTGCAAGCCTTCTCGGTGTTTCCTGGAAAAATAGCTGTTTGATGGGGCCAGACTTTGGGCTTTGTCGAACTGGATGGCATGACCCGTCTCCATCCAATGTTCGGCCAGCGCTGATTGTGTAATATGGCCATATTTGATACACCGTTGGTGTTCTTTGATCCGTGTACTGATCTTCCTCCCGGTTTCTCCTATGTACACTTTACCGCATGAGCAGGGTATCTTGTATACTCCTGGTGCACTTAATGGTGGTCTTTGGTCTTTTGCACTCGGAATCACTTGTGTTAGTTTCTTCTGAGGTTTGAAGATGACTCGCACGTTATGTTTTCCAAGGACCCTGCCTATGCGATCGGTTATGCCCTGAAGGTATGGAAGGGAAGTTGTTGCGGTTATTTGTCCTTCATTCTCCCCATCAGGTGCTGTAACCGTTTTCGGATCAGCTATTTTTCTTTTTAGATTTCTGATCGTTCTTTCGATGTTGCCTGGCTTGTAGCCATTGTCTCCTAAAACTTTTCGTAGGTGTTCTAGTTCAACCTCCAGGGAGTCTGGTTCGGAGATTGCTAGAGCTCTGTAGACCAGAGAGCTTATGACCGACTGTTTTTGGGAAGGGTGGTGATGGGACGTAGCGTGGAGGTATCTATCCGTATGCGTTGGCTTCCGGTAAACTTTATGGCCCAAAGTGCCATCGCTTTTCCGTTGAACCAGTACATCCAGAAAAGGGATTTGATTTTCCTGTTCTATCTCCATGGTGAATTGAATACTGGGGTGCTGGGAGTTGAGGAAGGTTAAGAAATGATTGAGGTTTTCTTTGCCGTGACTCCAAATGACGAAAGTGTCATCGACATATCGGAACCAGGTGGAGGGTTTGAGGGAAGCTTCTTGCAGAATTCTATTCTCGAAGTTCTCCATAAAGATGTTGGCGATGATGGGGGAAATAGGGGAACCCATGGCTGCGCCTGAAGTTTGTTCATGAAACTGGGATTGAAATTGGAAGTATGTAGAGTTTGAGCAATGTTCTATGAGAGGCAGTAGGTTAGGGGCAACTTTTTTGGAATTTTTAACTATGCTTAGGGTTTCATTTGTTCGGACGTTTGTAAACTAGGATACAACATCGAAACTCACTAAAATGTCTTCTGGTTGTACCTTGATAGACTGGATCTTGTTCACAAAATCCCGGGAGTTTTGGATATGGGAGTTGTTGAGGCCTACGAGTTCCTGCAAAGGTTTGCAAAGGAAACGTGCCAAATGATATGTAGGATTGCCTATGTTGCTAACAATGGGCCTTAGTGGGATGTTGTTTTTGTGTATTTTTGGCAGACCGTAAAGCCTGGGTGGTAGGGATTCCTTAGGTGTAAGGGCTTTGGTTAGGTTTTCCGATAGACCAGCCTTCTTTAGAAGTGTTGTTGTTTTCTTTTCTATACTCGACGTGGGGTCACGTGATAATTTCTTGTAGGTGTTGGTGTCCTCGAGCAGGTTAATAATTTTACTGCAGTAGTCCGTTTTATCCATGATGACAGTTGCATTCCCTTTGTCAGCTGGTAGTATTAAGATGTCCTTGTTTTTCTTCAAATTGTGAAGAGCAAGGTGTTCTTCCTTCGTGATATTCTGCTGCGGCGGTTTTGCCTTGTGTAGAATATTGCTTATCCGTTTCCTGATGTCGTTGCCAGTATCCAGTGGGAGACGATAGATGGCAGTTTCCACCTGGCTGATGATTTCTCTGGTCGGAATTTCTGTCGGTGTAATGGCGAAATTGTGCCCTTTTGCGAGGACTGATGTTTCAGCTGCGGAGAGTGTGTGGTTACTTAGGTTTTTTTCTGTGTGGGTTAGGATGGGCTGCTTTGTCTGTGGACATAGTGTCCTGAATTTTTTCTATTTGATTCTTGGATCTTAGGTCTGCACAGTGGAGGGCTTGTTCGTGGGTGACACGGTGACAATTTCGCCATTACACCGACAGAAATTCCGACCAGAGAAATCAACAGCCAGGTGGAAACTGCCATCTATCGTCTCCCACTGGATACTGGCAACGACATCAGGAAACGGATAAGCAATATTCTACACAAGGCAAAACCGCCGCAGCAGAATATCACGAAGGAAAAACACCTTGCTCGTCACAATTTGAAGAAAAACAAGGACATCTTAATACTACCAGCTGACAAAGGGAATGCAACTGTCATCATGGATAAAACGGACTACTGCAGTAAAATTATTAACCTGCTCGAGGACACCAACACCTACAAGAAATTATCACGTGACCCCACGTCGAGTATAGAAAAGAAAACAACAACACTTCTAAAGAAGGCTGGTCTATCGGAAAACCTAACCAAAGCCCTTACACCTAAGGAATCCCTACCACCCAGGCTTTACGGTCTGCCAAAAATACACAAAAACAACATCCCACTAAGGCCCATTGTTAGCAACATAGGCAGTCCTACATATCATTTGGCACGTTTCCTTTGCAAACCTTTGCAGGAACTCGTAGGCCTCAACAACTCCCATATCCAAAACTCCCGGGATTTTGTGAACAAGATCCAGTCTATCAAGGTACAACCAGAAGACATTTTAGTGTGTTTCGATGTTGTATCCCTGTTTACAAACGTCCGAACAAATGAAACCCTAAGCATAGTTAAAAATTCCAAAAAAGTTGCCCCTAACCTACTGCCTCTCATAGAACATTGCCTAAACTCTACATACTTCCAATTTCAATCCCAGTTTTATGAACAAACTTCAGGCGCAGCCATGGGTTCCCCTATTTCCCCTATCATCGCCAACATCTTTATGGAGAACTTCGAGAATAGAATTCTGCAAGAAGCTTCCCTCAAACCCTCCACCTGGTTCCGATATGTCGATGATACCTTCGTCATTTGGAGTCACGGCAAAGAAAACCTCAATCATTTCTTAACCTTCCTCAACTCCCAGCACCCCAGTATTCAATTCACCATGGAGATAGAACAGGAAAATCAAATCCCTTTTCTGGATGTACTGGTTCAACGGAAAAGCGATGGCACTTTGGGCCATAAAGTTTACCGGAAGCCAACGCATACGGATAGATACCTCCACGCTACGTCCCATCACCACCCTTGCCAAAAACAGTCGGTCATAAGCTCTCTGGTCTACAGAGCTCTAGCAATCTCCGAACCAGACTCCCTGGAGGTTGAACTAGAACACCTACGAAAAGTTTTAGGAGACAATGGCTACAAGCCAGGCAACATCGAAAGAACGATCAGAAATCTAAAAAGAAAAATAGCTGATCCGAAAACGGTTACAGCACCTGATGGGGAAAATGAAGGACAAATAACCGCAACAACTTCCCTTCCATACCTTCAGGGCATAACCGATCGCATGGGCAGGGTCCTTGGAAAACATAACGTGCGAGTCATCTTCAAACCTCAGAAGAAACTAGCACAAGTGATTCCGAGTGCAAAAGACCAAAGACCACCATTAAGTGCACCAGGAGTATACAAGATACCCTGCTCATGCGGTAAAGTGTACATAGGAGAAACCGGGAGGAAGATCAGTACACGGATCAAAGAACACCAACGGTGTATCAAATATGGCCATATTACTCAATCAGCGCTGGCCGAACATTGGATGGAGACGGGTCATGCCATCCAGTTCGACAAAGCCCAAAGTCTGGCCCCATCAAACAGCTATTTTTCCAGGAAACACCGAGAAGGCTTGCAAATCCGAAAACATCCGGACAATCTAAACAGAGATGGAGGATATCACGTCAATCCTATTTGGCACACCGTCCTCCCGGTTTTTTAATTGACCAGCTGATCAATTAAAACATCTGATTGGCTCGTGCAGCGGAGCTCTCAGCCCCGATGATGCAGACTGTAACGTTTGCGAAACGTCGGCACAACGCTGATCCTCAACACGGCCTCCATCCGGAAGCCACATACTCTTCTCATTACATAAAGAGCCGTGAAAGCCTTAAAACTAAAAAGTAACATATTTAATCGAAGATCCGAAGACAAAACGAGAGCGAGGAAAATTTCATGGAAGTCTCATGAAACGCTATCTAGCGGTAAGTCAGGAAAATAATATAGAAGAAATTATACAGGAATCAGACAATATCGAAAACCCAACAATCGAAGAAAAAGAAATAAGGCGTATATAAGGAAGACCCGCGGATCGGAACGATCTTCAAATATCAACATGGGCAAAAACGAGAAACCGCTAGAGGAGCACGGGAAACCGCTAAAGAAGAAGAAAAAAAAATAACACGCTGAGGAAAGCTAAGAGAGGATTGTCACCAATCAACGATAACAATCCAAATGAATACGAATTATTCGAGGTGAACGATGACAATATTACAGGATGGTACCCCGGAAAATCGTTGGGATATTAACGAGAGGGGAGGACCAGTATAGCAGGACGGTGGCGGGATTAGTACATCCAAACGAAATGTACATCCATCTCAACAACGGAAGGGAAACCGCCATAACACAGATGTGGCAGCAGATGCCGCTGGGTGAACCCGGAATCCACCCGATGCTGGAAGAAGAGGTGTACCCAGGGCGAGCGCTTCTCTATCGACAAGAAGAAAAGTTCCACCGCGCCACCCTGGAGGATGTCAGCGATAACGGGGAATGGAATCTGTGGTTAGGTGACTGGGGCATGTGGGTGACCGCCACACAGGACGAGTTTTTTACAGCCTCGAGGGCGGCACTCGCATGCCCATACCAGGCGATTCCTGCAACCCATGGGGATCTCGCCCCATGTGACTAGCTATAGACCGACGAGGAACTCATCTATGCCAGGGTGGCAGTAGACGGTACAACACGGGCGATGAAGATCTGGGGAAAGGCGGCCAACCGGAATATGGTCGTCATCGACCTGTATTTGGAAAATGACGGCCCGGATAAAGGCATCCGGTTGGCCGACATGTACGTCAAGTTCGAGCTGGCACGGATTGTGAACCCGGTGTTACGTCCCAGCCTTCACCTTTTTTTTCTCTCTCTTTTTGAAACCACGATGGTAAATACGCACGATAGCAGCACCCTCACTCATCGACTAAAAACCTATATTTCTTTAACGCTAAGCGAGCGATAGCCGAAACGTACCACAAGACCAAAAGCGAAACCGTAGCACGTAGGTCTCCACGCATAAACATAGCCAACGACAGACAAATTTACGAGAGGAGCGTACTCGCAGCATCGGAAGAGAAACCCTACGCCTAGAGCACTCGAACAAAATGCAGGGACCGAACTACGCCACAATCCTACCTTGTCCTAAGACCCAAACAATCCCACGAGGAAAACTCGCTTGCCTCAGAACACGTCACCCGGTCATATCGCAAGACCCACGAAACTTCGGTCGCTGAACCCGATCCTCGGACAAAGAACAATGGCCGCATTCACCATAGCGATGACCTAATAAGTAGACGAACAAAACTATTCCCACGCATGACGCCGACCTACCACGTAAGTCAGCGTACATTCTCACGATTGATTAACCAATCACTAAGTAGCTCTGATCCGAAAATGCATTCCCCGAAAAAAGCTCCTTCCCCTACAACCAGACTTTCCTAATTTTCATATCACGAAGGAGCAGACACTCTGTATTCGAACTCCGAACTGAACAGTTGACTTACAAGGCTAAACCCTTTCGCTCTGCGTTTCCATGTAATCATTGTACGAGTAACTATCTTTGTACCGAATTTATAAGTTTGTAAGAGTTAAACGTAATAAACGTGAAATACGTGAATTAAGACAAAATCTACGCGTCTGAACATTTATTTGATCAACGATCAATCCATCGGGCGGATCCAACTCTCTTACCAGAATCACGCACCTCAAATTCGTCTCAATCCAAATTGTTATTAAACTGTGTTCGGAACTCACGCGGAAGCCAAACAAAGACTCACTGCGGAATCTAATTCAATTCGAACTTTCGCGCTCTAAATCGGCAACCTCGCGAGTCCCACCTAAATCTCCCTCCGGGACGTAACAGTTTAGTATACAATAAAACTGGTGGCAGCGGAAAAAAGAAAAAAACTTTAAATAAATTACTCATCAGTACTAAAACTGGTGGCAGCGGAAAAAAGAAGAAAAAAAACTTTTAATAAATTACCCATCAGCAATAAAACTGGTGGCAGTGGAAAAACAAAGAGACAATTCATCGGCTATAATACTGGTGACAATCAATCCGGTGTCGGTGAAAAACGGATCACGAACGCGGAATAAACTATTGTGTAAAAATAAAAATAAAATAAAAAGACTCTCTTCCGTGTGAAACGAACAAGTGCTCCACACCAACGTCGCACCGAGATCAACACAAGGGACGCAGAGCCATAAATTAACGAAGGACGCAAGGCCGAAGAGCAGACTCGAGCCAGCGACGCACACCCGGACTGCAGGTCAAAACACCAGCCGCACCTCACGATAAGTCAAGTAGCCTAACGCCACTTGGCTGCAACCAAACATCACTGGCACGAGCGAGCTACAAGATCATCACTGAGTAAGTCATAAACTCATAATGTCTACACCAATCCAAATGGAGACTTCGGAAGCCCATCACCCAGCTCAACAGAGTCAAATCTACACATCACAGACAACGATTCCACCACCAAATGCGCATAACTATTATCAAGCGTCTTTTGAAAATAATATATATCCACTACACGCTAATTATCGAGATTTCACAAGATATTTACCCGAGTTCGATGGGACGCCTAAAACATGTTCGTTAAACAATTTTTTGAGCTATTGCGATAACGCGAAAGAATTCATCCCAGCTGTAGGCGAACGATTAATAGTCACACTCTTAAAGAGCAAATGCAAAGGAATCGCTTGCGATAGTCTCGAAAGCTTTACAATAACAACAATCGATGAGTTCACAGACATCCTAAAACGAAAATTTATCCCTTCCAAACCCCCTCTCACCTGGATCACGGAAATGAGCACATTTTCCCAAAAAGATAAAGAAACGGTACTCAGCTTCTACAGTAGACTAAACACTCACTTAAAAAAAACAAACCAAGCCATCGAGAATTCGAACTTACGTTCCATCGAAGGTGCGAAAATTTTCGCGGAAGACATAGCGACTGATCAATTTCGAAGAGGCCTTAACGCCGCCTATCGCCCCCATATAGCATGCAAACGGTACCCAAATCTCGAAAGCATTTTCAAACAAGCAACGGATATCGAAAAAATGTTAGGACCAATCGACCCAGAAAATACACAATCGACTTGCCTACCAATTCAACCTTTCAATAAATCAAATAGTCAAAACGAAAACAAACCCGGAAGCTCAACTTTTCGTGCAAACCCGAGCAAATTCTGCAATTATTGCAAAAAGACAAACCACACAACAAATGATTGCTACCTTCTGGCAAAAGACAACTCACCAAAAGATGCTACAAACAGAAGTAACATATCATGCAACTATTGTAAAAAACCGGGCCACTTCATAAATCAATGCCGTAAACGAGCATATAATAATGGGAGAAAAGACGAGGCTCAAGCCGGAAAACAGCCGGGAAACGAGTCAACGACCCCTCGACCAGGCGTCTCGACGGGCCCAAACACCCAAGGACGCCAGACACAGTAAAATCGGAAACGAAACAAAAAATCCTCCGAGCCTCTTGTAACCTGAGCACACGAACGAATAACTACCACTCACCCACAATTAGCATTGAATCGGAAGATCTCAAGAAAACGCAAACACTATTTCTCGCAGATTCAGGCTCACAATTAAATTTGATCAAGATCGAAAATATTCGTCACCCAAATCTCATAAACAATCTCATAATTTACGAATTATACGGAATTTCGATCACCGATAGACCCAGGACACTCGGACAAATTAACATCGCAATTCATGACCAGTCCGTAACATTCAATGTTGTCCCGGACGACTTCCCTGTTGAATTCGACGCAATCCTCGGTCATGAAACAATCGGAGAAAGTAAAGGTAGAATCGACTGGGAAGGGCGATACGTACGAGTCAATAACGTGGACATCCCATTTACAAACACAGAATCATTTCTTCTGCGGGCCAGACAGAAAACGATCATGTTCATTCGAGTCGGAAACCCACTAGAGACAGGTTACGTACCCCGTATACCATTTCGAGACGGCATCTTTGCAGGTGAAGCATTGGTCAAAAATACCAATGGCAAAGCATACCTGTACGCTATCAATACCTTGAACGAGGACGTCAGAGTAGAGGTTCCCGTAATTTCACTCTATCCTTTCGATATGAGTACAGACGAGAACGATTAAGAGGATGACCACACCGCGAATACACAGACCCTAGAGCACAAAAACCCTCGGACGCGAGAAAACCGTGCCAACGGAGTAATGAGTCTTTTGCGGCTTAATCACCTCAATGACGAAGAGCGTAATGCGGTATCTACACTCGTAGAAGAATACGTAGACCTCTTTCATCTACCTGGTGAGCCCCTCCGATCAACAAACGAATGCAAACATCGAATTCCCACTGTAGACGATCGACCGGTCAATACAAGACAGTACAGACATCCGCCATTCCAACGACCGGAAATAGAAAAACAAATTAACGATCTGCTACAATTAAATATCATTGAACCCTCGAAGTCACCGTATAATTCACCAGTTTGGATAGTTCCGAAAAAAGCAGACTCAAAAGGCAATAAACGATGGAGACTCGTAATCGATTTCAGAAAATTAAACGATGTCACAATAGGAGATGCTTACCCTCTGCCGTTAATAACAGACATCCTTGACCAACTCGGCGGTGCGAAGTACTTCTCCATTTTTGACCTAGCATCTGGCTTTCATCAGATAGAAATGGATTCGAAAGACAAACACAAAACAGCCTTTACGACCCCTCACGGTCATTACGAATTCAATAGAATGCCATTCGGATTAAAAAATGCACCAGCCACATTCCAACGATTGATGGACCTTGTTCTAAAAGAGTTACAGGGTAACGATTTATTCGTATATCTAGACGACATAGTAATCTACGCACGATCAATCGAGGAACACGACAGCAAATTTAGAAAACTTGCGGAAAGATTACGTAACGCAAACCTAACTCTCCAAACGGATAAATGCGAATTCCTAAGAACCGAAGTAAGATATCTGGGACATCAAATCTCTGCAGATGGATTAAAACCCGATCCAAAAAACATCGAAGCCGTAAGAGAATTCAAAATACCGAAAACTCCAAAGAACGTAAAAGAATTCCTAGGTCTAGCTGGATACTATCGCCGCTTCATAAAAAATTTCGCAGCAATTGCAAAACCCTTTCGGATCTCACTAGCAAAAATGTTAAATTTCATTGGACATCTCAACATCAATTAGCATTCGAAACATTGCGAGACAAGCTATGCTCAACACCGATTCTCCAATACCCAAATTTCTCGGAACCTTTCATCGTAACAACAGACGCATCCAACTACGCCGTCGGCGCAATCCTTTCGCAAGGAAAAGTCGGAGAAGACCCCATGGTCGCAGCCGCTTCAAGGGTCCTTAACAAGGCCGAAAGAAATTATTCCACTTTGGAAAAAGAAATGGTCGCTGTGGTGTTTGCCTTAAAAACCTTCCGACCCTATCTTTATGGCAGGCCATTCACCCTACTGACCGACCACCGGCCACTCGTCTGGGTAAATTCTATGAACGACCCGACGTCACGCGTACTGAGATGGAGAGAAAAATTAAAAGAGTTCGATTTCAAAATCCAGTACAAGCCAGGAAGAGTTAATACAAACGCCGACGCACTTTCTCGAAATCCAATAACTCTCCCTATCAAATTCAAATGGCGTACTAACGACACTCCATACGGAGGAAAAACTCTACATCCAAATCCAGGCATCGCGAGAACATATTCGTCATCGGATCCAAGCGCCAATAATAAGAAACTCAAAAAATCAAAAACTACTTCGGAGGATGACATCACGATTGCTTCCCCACTAAATCATTCAATATCTATTCCTCGAGCAACCGACTTCACAGATACGGCAATTCCGAGAGAAACGTACGTGAGTCCCGTTGCAGAGCGATCAAACGAAATTCAAAATCAAACAATCTCGATTCCTCAAGCAAGCAACCTTACAGATACGGCAATTCCGAGAGAAACGTATGTAAGCCCGCTTGCCAAAGGATCAAATCTAACTCAAGGTGACCGGCCTGATCAACCGATCATCAAAGACCTCAACAAAAAGAGGCCACGTAATAAATCAAATTCTTCAGAGCATCAAGAATCAAATTCCTCAGAGCATCAAAAATCAAATCCTCCAAAACACCAAAAAACAAACTCTTCAGAGCATCGAAGACCAAGTTCTTCAAAGCAACAATCATCAAATTCCTCAGAGCATCAAAACTCGAATTCCTCGGAAAACCAGGAATCATATTCACCAGAATATCGAAGGAAAAAACTCAAAGTACTAGTTAAACGAAGAAGCCACACACGTCGGCATCTCCCCTTCGGGAACCCTTCAAAACCCGAATCTACATCGTCTTCGGGAAACGAGGAAGACATTACCCACATGGCGCGGAGTAACTTCGCCACGCTCGGAACATCTTCATCTTCAGAGCAAGAATCGAGCGACAATAGCCTAAGCAATATTGCCATAAATTTCCAAAAGCGCGCTCACGAAACACTTGGGCTCACTCCATCACCCACTGGACGTACCAAAAGGAAATTCCACCAAACGCCTAACCGTCCAGATAGTCATGGAAACACGAGTGAAGAAGCTTTTAGAGAGAATGAATTGTTCCTTCTTAACGAAAAGAAAAGTCTCACGGACAATCACACCATTGAACCTATGGACGTAGGCTTTTCAAACGAAGATAGAAAATCAACAGATGAAAGTCATAAAAATCAAGTCACGGGACCCCCAACTACCAACGTAGAACAGCGCACGGACGATGTAACAGCCATCGCCAAAGAAGGGGAACCAGTCCTTTTAGCCACTCGTAAATCCTCCAGACCACGAAAACCCAAAAAATGTTTTTGCTGCCCTGATGCAAGCAATCACGCACACACTAGTGCCCCACGTGCACAAGTTGCGAAGAGTAAAAAAAGGCAGTCCAAGAGTACTTCACAAGCAAAAATAATCAGGAATTCTCCGGGCCAAGAACAAGCCCCACCCACCCTTCCAAACGTTGCAAACGCCAACACCTCCGAAAACGAATCTTTTCAGCAACAAGAAAATGCTCCCTCCCCGACACCATTCAATAATTCCCCCCCTACGATAGAAAATGGAAATGACAATAGCAGAACAAATACCACTGAAGAGGAGCCAATAAACAACAACGAGCAACAAACGGAATTCATTAACGTCATCGAAACAAGAGACAACATCGAAATGACAAAAAATTATATTTGTTTCATTTCTGCCGATGGTACAGTCTCGAACGATATCGGCAAACGATTAATCGAGATGGGCTTGCTAAAAAACCTATCCCCAACTAACACCTTCGAAATCGGACAAGTCCTCATATCGGGAACACCAAAGAAACGAGTGTTTGCGCTCGTAACACAGGAAAACTCCACATCATCCTTAACGAAAGAAAATCTTACCAAATCCCTCCGAAATCTGAAAACAACGATGGTAGAATTGAACGTCAAATCAGCAGCATTTTCTCAGAAGCGCAGTAACCTTAACGACTCAGCATGGGCAAAAATTAAAAGCATCATTCGAGAAATTTTCGCGGATACCGAAATCCAAATAAAAATCTGCCGCGACGAAATTACTGTCCCACCAGAGCAAGACAGGCTCGACATCATAAAGGAATGCCACGAATCTCCAATAGCAGGTCATAAGGGCGTAACCAAAACATACAACAGAATTCGACAACAATATTTTTGGGACAATCTAAAAAAACAAGTAGAAGATTACATTCGTCAATGCGCCAGTTGCCAGAGGAAAAAGTTGGTGAGATTTAAAACCAAACAACCCATGGTAATTACAGATACTCCGATCAGCGTATTCGACAAAATTGCAATGGATATAGTCGGACCGATAACCCCAGAATCTGAACTTGGTCACCGCTTCATATTAACAATTCAGGACAACCTCTCGAAATTTTCATTTGCAATTCCGCTAAAAAGCGCGACCGCGCACGAAATCGCTTACGCACTAGTCACGGAATTCATATGCTTATTCGGATGTCCTAAAGTAATATTGACAGACCAAGGTGCAGCCTTCATCGGCCGTGTAATGAAACAATTAACGAGGATCCTAAAAATCAAGCAAATTAAAACGACAGCATTCCATCCACAATCGAACGGATCGCTTGAACGAAGTCATCAAGTACTCACGGATTACCTGAAACATTACACCAATAAAAAAGATTGGCATAAGTGGTTACGGCTGGCAACTTTCGCATACAACACAAGCGTACACGAAGGCACGAAATACACACCATTCCAGGTAGTCCTAGGCAAGGTAGCACGACTACCCTCACAATTTTCATATCTCGACGAAATCTTAACATACGACGAGCACGTGAGAAACCTTGCGCATCATTTACAAGAAGTTCGACAATTAGCTCGCAACAACCTCGAAAATGCCAAACAAAAATCCAAAACTCACTACGATAAGAAAATCAACCCTGTAAAATTCCAAATCGGAGATCAAATCTACCTGATTAAAAATCAGCGAATAGGAAAATTTGACGACAACTACTTAGGTCCTTATGAGGTAACACAAACTTTCCCAGACCAAAACGATATCGAAATCGCGTTAACAAACAATAAACGAAAAATTATCCATTGTGATCGGGCTAAACTAGCACACTAATGAATCAATCTCGCAAACCCGAAGCTCGATGTACTCAGACCTGCACGACTCCTTCCACATCATTCAAGCTCATCTATCGCGCCCCACCGAACTCGACTTCCACAAACTAGGTTAAAACATGCGACTATTACATAACAAACATATTTTAGCAAATAAGATAAAAATCATACGACGATCACTTGAAGACATACGTTAACAATGCGTAGGATAAAATCAAAATATATACATACCTTTTCTTCTTCCTTTACCCTGGTGGATAAACACCAGATAGAATCTAAGAATAAAATTATTCAAAGCGAAATGTAACTTCTCGCAAACATTATGGTACTGCATTATGTTAATGTATCAAATAACAAAACAATACCTATCTCCCAATATACTTAAGCTACATTGTAAATCGATCAATGACGATGCCAGCTCACAAATCGTGCGACCATACCTTTCGATTACAATTATAATTGAATCTAATTGAGCGAGACGCTCAATCTTGAAGGAGGGAGGTGTTACGTCCCAGCCTTCACCTTTTTTTCTCTCTCTCTTTTTGAAACCACGATGGTAAATACGCACGATAGCAGCACCCTCACTCATCGACTAAAAACCTATATTTCTTTAACGCTAAGCGAGCGATAGCCGAAACGTACCACAAGACCAAAAGCGAAACCGTAGCACGTAGGTCCCCACGCATAAACATAGCCAACGACAGACAAATTTACGAGAGGAGCGTACTCGCAGCATCGGAAGAGAAACCCTACGCCTAGAGCACTCGAACAAAATGCAGGGACCGAACTACGCCACAATCCTACCTTGTCCTAAGACCCAAACAATCCCACGAGGAAAACTCGCTTGCCTCAGAACACGTCACCCGGTCATATCGCAAGACCCACGAAACTTCGGTCGCTGAACCCGATCCTCGGACAAAGAACAATGGCCGCATTCACCATAGCGATGACCTAATAAGTAGACGAACAAAACTATTCCCACGCATGACGCCGACCTACCACGTAAGTCAGCGTACATTCTCACGATTGATTAACCAATCACTAAGTAGCTCTGATCCGAAAATGCATTCCCCGAAAAAAGCTCCTTCCCCTACAACCAGACTTTCCTAATTTTCATATCACGAAGGAGCAGACACTCTGTATTCGAACTCCGAACTGAACAGTTGACTTACAAGGCTAAACCCTTTCGCTCTGCGTTTCCATGTAATCATTGTACGAGTAACTATCTTTGTACCGAATTTATAAGTTTGTAAGAGTTAAACGTAATAAACGTGAACTACGTGAATTAAGACAAAATCTACGCGTCTGAACATTTATTTGATCAACGATCAATCCATCGGGCGGATCCAACTCTCTTACCAGAATCACGCACCTCAAATTCGTCTCAATCCAAATTGTTATTAAACTGTGTTCGGAACTCACGCGGAAGCCAAACAAAGACTCACTGCGGAATCTAATTCAATTCGAACTTTCGCGCTCTAAATCGGCAACCTCGCGAGTCCCACCTAAATCTCCCTCCGGGACGTAACACCGGGACCACCCAGAATCGAGGAGAAAGGGAGCCGCTACGGGGACGCCTATATTATAAGAGAGACGGAACAGCAGTACATCAACGACAACAACAACAACACAAGAGACAATCCGTCTACAAGCGCCACCTACGAGGACATCGACGATTATGAGGACAACGACGACGACGACGAGACGCTTATCAACAACGACAACAACAGTGACAACGAATACGACAGCGATGAGGCGCGGTTTTTGTATGATATGGGAATCCGAGGAGAAAAAGATAGCGAAATGGAGAGCGACGACGGTTGATCAATCGCGTCAAGTAAATAAAAACAAACACAAACAAACACTCGTGCGTCAAAATTTATTTTCAAGCGAGCGAGCGAGCGAAAGAACAATTAGATTTAAGGGGAAGGGAGACGCCGATGACAAGCGATAGCGAACCAGATGAGGGAACAACAAGGAGGAGGGATACCCGAGAAAAGAAAAGGAAAGTATAAAGATTATTCAGGTTTTATTTGTTCTTTTTTAGGGGACTCTTCGCAGTTTTGAGTTACCAAGTAAGTAACGCAAAATGCAAAGAGTCCCGGGGGACAAATGAGACGTACAGGTCCGTCTCAGGAGTAAAGAACCCCCACCATGCAATCAGAAACCAACCGACTTCATAATAGGAGTAGGAGAGGGGGGAATAACGGACTACCGAATCAGAAAAATAAACAAAACTATAAGCGAACAGAAAGACAGTTAATAGAAAAAGAAGAAAAAGAGTACAAGGAAGCTAATTGAATTAAAAGAAAAAAGGTTAACAATAACAAAGGGTAAGGGAAGGGGAAAGTCGAAGGCAGAACGGCCAAGCAAGGAGGAGGACAGGGAAAAGAAAACAAAGGAAACCACACAAAAACAGAGGAGAAGTAAAATTTATTTAAGAAAGGAGAAAAAGTGAACAATAAAGGCAATTAGGGCAATTAGGGAATAAGTGAGAGAAGGGGTATGAAAAGGCGGTAAAATATGGATATATAAGGACGGGAATTTTGGAGGAAAGGCACTCCTGCTTTTTCTGGCAAATTGAGAAGTACTGGATACGAATACTAACTCTTGAAAGGGGGTAAAGGAAAGTGACCGTAGAAAACGAAAGAAAGGAAAGAGTGGAGGCATCCGCTCACCAGAGCACTCTCAGATTCCGGGGATTGGACGATTACTTTGAGACGTGAATACTAACTCCTGAAAGGGGGTAAAGGAAAGCGTTGCCAAGGGAAAGAAAAAGAAAGGGAATATGAAAGGAGCAAAAATATTCAAAATAAAGTCAATAAAGAGAAGAAACGATCATTCACTAATTAAACTTGGAATAATCACTGGTTCAAAGGAGAGGGAGCACGAGAGGAATACTACGGAAAAGCATATAAAAAATAATTAAGTAGGTAAAAATAGGGAACCTCTTGCGAATACCGACCCGCGGATCGAGAAAATAACGAGTTAAATAAAAAGGGATTATTGTATAATGAATTAATAGCAAAAAGAAGCGTTTTATTGTAAATTAAATAGACAAATAGTATCAGGAGAAAATAAAGGGACACGAGGTAACAGGAGGTGCGAAATCATACACACACACACACACACGCACGCACGCACGCACGCACGCACGCACGCACGCACGCACACACACACACACACACATATCCGTGAACACACCGATATCCTAATTATTATAATCGAATTATAAAAGGCAAGAAACAAACAAAAAAAACGGACCTGGGCGAGCGACATGAGAAGGCACGCGCACGCCGAGTTTGTAAACAAAGGGCGGGCACCGACCGTGACGAGCCAGCGCGCCGCGATATACCGCGTCACGATCCATCGCGCCTCGAGCGTCGGTAAGGAAGGGGTTACGGTTACCGACGCATGGTAATCGATACCGGCCGCACTCGAGAACGTTACCCACTCGGGTAACTCCGCGAATCTTTATCGACCGACGCGTTAGTTAGGGACGAATTACACGAAAACACCACAAACAACACATTACACTTATACACGGCATTAAATAACATTGTATCACATCCATAAAATTGAATAAACCATTTTTTATTGTAAATTACCACCAAAATACCTGAGTCTCAATTAATTTATTCCCTGATCGAGTCTCGAACAAACAAATATTTTGTAACGATATTTCGACCAGTTACAATATATATATATATATATTTGGGTGTGCGGAAAAAAATTGATACTTTTTTTTCGGTTGCATCCACCAAAAAAGGTGAATTAAGGTAAAAAATGGAAAATCGTCGAAGGAGAGCTCAAAAAAAAATTATTTCGAATGGCGCATTGCATTTGAATATTTTCCATAAGAATAACCCCGGAAAATATTGGGATTTCTGAATGTGGTAGTGCAACTCGTCAGAAAGAAATCACACAAAGATGTCATTAACATATTCTCATAAAGAATCGAATTTCCAACAAAAAAGTTTTTACGAAAAATTAGCTCAGAACAACCGTTCAAGTGGAATCGCTATCTGAAATTGAATTGATAGAAAAAAAATAATTCAAAAGGCTGTAAAAATCGAATTTTTCGCTTTACGAAAAAACTTTTTGGGGTTTTTTTGTAGAGAATGTTCTGCTCTAACATACAATTTGCATGGAATCGTTGTCAAAATATTTCTCTTATACAAAAAAGTATCAAGTACAAAAAGAAATATAAAAGAAACGACGTCCATCATTGATCGCGTTTCGCGTTATTCAATGAATTTGGTTTAATAAGATAAAATCATTTGTTTTTACATTATAATGCTTGACAAACATCGTTCCTTTTTTTAAAAGTCTGTTTGTTGCAATTAGGGTATTTCTGTCGATGATTTTGCACTACGCCCAATAAATATTGTAGCTGCTCTTCGTTTTTTGTTAATGAACCGTTATATGCTTCTATCAAAGTGACACCACGTTCGGCTACGTTATTAACGACTTTTGGATTTAAAAAAAATCTAAGCAACTCAAATAAGTGGCATTTTCCGGCCATAATTCAATATTTACTCTAAAAAAATGATGAGGTAAATTGAATTGCTGGAAAAGAAATAAGGATTCTTGAGTAATGAAATCGCCCATGTCTTTTTTCAGCAACATTTTCCAATCATTTTTTTTAACAATTACTCACTCGGAAGGATTTTTGAATTTTTCTCGAGATTGCAGAGCTTGTACCATTTTTACCTTCACTCTTATCGGCACAGCATTGTCGAAAAACGACAAAGCAACAGCAGATGTACTGATAAAAAACAGCAGACAAGTCAAACTTCAACAGAACCATACGAGAAATAAAAAAGCAAATCGCGGATTTCCAAAACGACACACTTCAGCAGAGTCTCCAAAATTTAACCAACACAGCATCCAAGGATTACTCATTGTGGAAGGTAACCAAGTGACTGGAACAACCGCAACAACAAAGCGATTCAATTTAAAAAGCCGATAACAGCTGGGCTAGAAGTGATGCGGAAAAAGCGGAAAATTTTGCAAACCACCTAGCCGAAGTGTTTAAACCTTTTTCAACAAACCTCGATAATGCGGAAATCCACGACCACCTGAAGTTCGCTGCCAATGACACTGCCCATCAAACATACTTCTCCAACTGAAGTTCGAGGAATGGTAGTCAACGAATTGAAAAACAAAAAAGCTCCCGGTTGTGATGTAATTGGAGGTAAGATCCTCGAAGAACTACCAAAAAGCTATAGTCAACATATCTATACTATTTAACGCAATAATCCGCAGATCACACATCCTTATACATTGGAAAAGAGCCAAAATAATCTTGATTTTAAATTGGGAAAGCCACCGAATGACGTCTCCTCGTATAGACCGAAAAGCCTGTTGCCAACTCCGTTAAACATATTTGAGAAGGTATTGTTGAAAATAATGAAAATATGAAAAGACGAGGATGTACTAATCCTCCAACATCAATTCAGATTTAGAAACAAGCATTCAACGATAAAGCAGACAAAAAGAGTTTTCAATATAATCGCTAGTGCAATAGATGAATAAAAATCTGTTCAGCCGTGTTCCTTAACATCAAGCAGGCGTTCGACAAGGTATCGTATGAAGGGCTTCTGTGCAAAATTGAACAAATATTATCGTAGTGTTTCCTGCTATTTATATCATACGTCAGCGACGGACAATTTTAAGTATGTCAAGACCAAGACTTGACACAATTCCACGCGATAACATCGGGCGTCCCAGAAGGAAGCGTTCTCGGACCAGTCCTGTGTACCATCTATATAGCCGATTTACCAACAACAGAGATACAAACACTTAATACGCTCTCTGCAAAACGAGGCAATAATCTACGAAACAGTCCTCAAGCGAATACAGACTTATCGAACACAATTGCGCGGTACATCAAGCTGTCCAAACATCGACATACTGCAAAGACTGCAATCTGAAACCCTCAGAATGATAGTCAACCCTCCATGGTATGTGTCAAACGCGATCATACACAGAGATCTCAAAATAGACACCGTCAAGGGAGAAATACAACGCCTCACTCAAAGATACGGAATGAGGATTCAAAATCACACAAACGAACTCGCGGCAGGCCCCTCACGGAAAACGCAACAACAAGAAGACAAAAAATATAAACCAAGAGGTCTACGAAATCGGTCCCATGAGTAAAACAAACAACTGAACACGCATGAACAGCGCGAGCTGTTACTGATAGAGTAGGTATAGAGCAAAATAAATTGAAGACCAACAAAATTGACGAGTGTTAATGAGTTAACAGATTGCAATTGTTATGTACTATGCAAAAAAAATATTTCTGAAAGTGGGAACTTTGAGACTACTTAAAGGACTGCTGCACAAAAGACCGGTTTCATTCACTTTAAAAAGTTGATTTTCCGAATGGTCTGACACATCGAATTTGGACTTTTGATGTGTATGCTTCGTTCGGTAATGCGTCACTAGAATACTCTCCACATCTCCTGGGTAGGAGGAGTTCGCTTGAAGGTTTTTACCATACGGTTAGTAGTGCCTTGATATACCAACAGAAGCATTCCAGAGCCACGAAATATGCTGTCAGTCTACCAGACCAAAATGTGACGTTTTGAAGTTCAGCAAGTAAGGGGTGGTTTCTGACTTTCCGCACGAACCCAGCATATAGACTTTGATGCAATTGGTTAGTGTAGCGTATTTGGATGGGATTGAAATATTAATATACTTTGTTGACGTTCAGTTTCACGGGCTAACCCTTTTTTCTTCCAAAGCGTGTACGAACGTAACATACGAGGTCGATACAAGATAATATTCTCATTTGCCCATAAATTGATATTACTTAACGAATAAGTGCAAACAAATACAAATGTACAACAATGAAAACACGCGTAATGGAATAGAAGCGTTGTTTCCGGGATTGTGCGCCTCAACTTTGCCCATGCAGGTACTATCTCAAAACCGATATTCTATTCCTAAGAAGTTAGCTGAGTAAACAAAAATCGAGAACTAGGCTTTACGACAATTATAGAAGTCTTGAGGCACAAACAAATTCCTAAAGAAGTTGCGCTCGAGAAGGACCAAACGTCTCGCTAATAAATATTGCGCCTATAAACACTCCTCGAAATTTTTCAGCTGCTGGCCCTAACATAATTATTCGATATTTAACAGGATGATGACTCCAAGTCAGCATCCTGTATCCCACCTTTTACGCTCTTATCTAATCATAACATTGAAGTAGTTGTCTCATCCTATTTCACCCATCCGCAGAATTCGATACAGTTTCTCATAGATTGGCCTGAACAACTGTTGACTGAATTCACTTGAAACCAAAATTAATTTCCTTTTCCCCAAGTAAGCAGAAAAAAAATCAGTCCAGTTATTTTCTAGCCACATCTTGTTAATCAGTTCTTTTTTAAAGCACTGTTCTATGTACCATGAGGGGGCGTACACAAATTATGTAACGCCAAATCACCCAAGTTTTTACCCCCCCCCCCCCTCTCCCTACGTAACAGGACCGGAACGGAAGCCCCCCCCTCTATTCCGTTACATAAAGGATGTTTTGATATTGTATTGATATTTACCTTAAAGTATCTAGTCGCGGGCAATATGACAATTCTTCATCTTCATTATATTTCATAAAATAATAAGAGCCTGCACTTAACCTATTGTGAACGATGCTACACCTGTAAGGACTGAGAGCACTAACCGGTCGCCCTACCTGTTCTCACTAAAGTGACTGTAACTCCGTCAATTTCCGGACTTGTCAATAAAAATGTTGCCAACATATTTTTGAATATATGTATTTTCAAGAATTATAAAAAACAAAAACAATTTTTTTTGAAATTTTGCCTGGGGAAAGTGGGAAAGCTATTGTGCAAGTTCTTGCACCGTGACTTCCCTCCTTAAGGCAGTAGTCTGGACTAGAAACTTGACAAAAGCGATTTTTTTTTCATTTTATTATTCCTTAAACCTTTCTTAATACGCTCGTGAAAACCGTTTATTGATATTTCAAAAATGAGAAGAGTAATAGAAATTATAAGCAAGCCGCGCGCAAACCGCATCTAACGGTATCAAAACATTGAATGCGTTTATCTCAGAACTATGTTTTTCAAATCGGCGCCCACGATATCTCCATAACTAATTGACCGATCGAGCTCAAATTTTGCACATACCTTCGGGAGCCTCTTTCTGAGGACTGGTAGCAGAATTAAGTCGAACAGTAATTTTGCCCACATTTTCTAACTTGTTGAATACCCGAAAATGTATGAAATATCGTTAATCAAAGTTCAACAGGCCACCATTTTGTAGCAAAATTTTTTAAAGTACTAATTCTGCTCCCTGTGCTCAGAATACTCATACAGATTGAAAAAGAATATATATATATTTTTTTTTTCAGATGCATACAACATCACCCAGAGTGGGCGCTGATTGAAGCGGATTTCGGCGGACCATGTTGTAAACAAATAAAAAACTACATGAAAATATTTAAAATAATTTTTTTTAATGTAGGTACATTCTCAAAGGAACAATAAATACATATGTAAAATTTCATGAAGACAACTTCAACGGTTTCAAAGTTATTCCAACCCAAAAATGACGTAAAAAATCTCGCTCTAAACCGGACTACTGCCTTAAGGGGGGATTTTCTTTTTTTTTCGACAAAAAAATCGATTTTTCGCTGACCGCTGTTTCATATTCTTCAAAGTGTTGAGAATATGTGTGCAAAATTTCAAATTAAAATTCTCAAAAATGGCAAAGTTATAAGCGATTTTATACCTGCGTGTCGACTCGCGGTGGCCGCGCGCTCGTTGTCACACGGCAGGGGTCGGCGCGCCCGGCAGCTGCCCGAATCTGTTGCTCGGCGGACCATAAAAATAACGGGACAGCATACAATAGGCATTTAATTCAATGAAGGACGAGTCCTAACGGTCGTGCGAGATCGAAATATTCGGTGGAGAGTCGCTCAGTCTCGAACGAGAGTTTACTGGTAACAGACGTATATATCATGGATCGAAAACAGGGAAGTGATACTCATAGTCGTGCTGCTAGACCGAAAAAAAAGGAAATTTGTTGGGAATATTCACACCCGAGAAACGAACCGACGTTTGCAAGTACGTCGGCCCAGAAACTGTCGATAGCGGAAGACAAAGAAATAATTACGGACCCGGGTCATGGATATCGCATTATCGCGTTTCTATCGGTTTTCTCTGCAATCTCGCAACTCGTAATATGTCAGGAATGCAAAGGACCGATCAAATTTGGCGAATCCAGTTCTCGCGGCTTGGGTTTTAAAATAGTTGTGCAGTGCAAGTGTCGTGTGCAATATATTAATTCCTGTCCTCTCGTCGATGACAAATCGTGTGAGATAAACCGGAGAATGGTTTTTGTGATGAGACTATTGGGAGTAGGCAGAGAGGGTATAAATTTATTTTGTGGCTTGATGGATATATCCCAAGGTTTCAGCACAACCTTGTACTATGCCTCCTTGGAGAACATTTACAGTGGAGCCAAAGCTGTATGGGAGCTGTGTGCGAAAAAGGCAGTGAAAGAAGAGAAAGCGAAAAATGCTGAGCCCGGAAATCCAGAGACAGATATTTCTGTGTCGGGAGACGGAACATGGAAAAAGCGAGGATATAGTTCCTTGTTTGGAATCACGACACTCATCGGAAAATATTCAAGCAAAGTGGTTGACCTTGTCGTGAAATCGCCTTACTGTCACGCTTGTAAATGGTGGCAATCAAAATCCGGTACCGAAGAATACAACGATTGGTTCGAAGAACACAGCAGTGAATGTACGGCAAATCACGATGGGCCAGCTGGAAAGATGGAAGTTGACGCGATCAAAGACATGTTCCGACGATCTTGGGAAATGCATGAAGTACGGTACGCGAAATACATCGGCGATGGCGACACGAAAACATTCAAAGCCTTGTTGGAAGACCAACCTTACGGCGATGATTTGATCGTGAAGAAAAAGGAATGCGTCGGGCACGTTGGGAAGCGTATGGGCTCGCGACTGAGAAATGTGAAAAAAAAACGAAAAAACTTGGAGGAAAAGGAAAATTAACCGATAAATTGATAAAAGAATTAACAATTTTCTACGGTTTGGCTATCAGAAGACATCCAGACTCTGTTGATGAGATGTACAATGCTGTGGGGGCAACGTTCTACCACAAGATCTCGAAGAATGAAAATCCTCAGCATATGTACTGTCCCGCGAGGTCACAAAGCTGGTGCAAATGGCGCATTGCCGAAGCCGAAAAAACTCTGGACGAATTTGATCACGAAGCTCCACTGCATGAAGACGTCGCGAATGCTATTAAGCCGATTTACATTGATTTGTCATCGAGAGACTTGCTGGAAAGGTGTTTAGGTGGCGATACTCAAAACAACAACGAAAGCTTCAACGCAACCGTTTGGCGATTCGCACCTAAACACCTTCACTGTGGCGCGAAAACGATCGACGTCGCGGCTTATTTGGCCGCAGGGATTTTTAACGAAGGCTTTACAGCAGTCCTTAAAACAATGACGACGATTGGAATCGTCGTTGGCCAGCAAGCATCAATATTCGTCGATGCGCGAGATAAGCAGCGGATAGAGAGGTCAACGAGACGCAGCCTCGAAGCAACGGAAGAGGCTCGAACAAGACGCAGAAGCGAAACTGCTTCACTGAATGAGTTGTTCGAAGCCGAGGAAGGCATCCTGTATGGCCCTGGCATAGCAGATTAGATTAAAAATACTGTAAGTACTCGATATGTCCCATACACTGTACTCACAACTTTAAACGCGTTTTTCTCGAAACAGCTTTTTCACAACTGGTGTGCACGATTTCTCAAAAACTATTCAACCGATTGCCTTCAAATTTGGACAGAATGCTCAGCTGACATCCTTTTATCGTTTGATGAAGCAAAAAAGCAATACGTTTAATAGTTTTTTATTTATAACAAAAAATCGATCAATTTTTTAAAAAAAATCGATACTTCAAGTTCAAAACGTCACCAAATCGTCAATTTTTTTCCCCTTCATCGAACGATAGCTATATGTGTCTAAAGTAAAATGCTTTTTGGGTTTTTGTTGCAGGATGAACGTGAAGGCTGTAATCGTGCACACCATCAAAAAAGGACCATCGCGCGTCGAGGGGGGTGGGAGGCGGATTTTTTGATGAAATTGTTTAAAAATTTTTTTGTATGTAGTAAACAGATCAATAAAACTATATGCCAAGTTTCACAAGTTTTCCGTTGTATACTTTCTTCACAAAAAAAATCCCAAAAAGCGATAAATTTTGCGAAAAAAAAGACAATCCCCCTTAACTGACATTTCATATGGATCGCCGTCAACTTTCCGCGGTAAAATTGCGCGCGAGTTTTAAATTAAAAACCTGAACATGCAGAAATTTCGCGATTTCTGGCAGTTATAAAATCGTGACGTAACGCAAACCTTGACCTCCCCCCACGTACGTACACCGTAACGCCTGGCCGCACCCCCTCCCCCACCCCACCCCCAATTTGGTGACGTAGTTTGCGTACGCCCCCGGAAATATTAAGTTGCCAACCGTTACTTTGTGTGTAATCAAAACTAACTCGAATACATCGTCGACATTGAATGAAGGGTCTCAACGAGGCCGTTGATAAAATCCAACCCTGGACTCATATCACGCATCGAAATCTACAAAATTTTAATGAAGTGATTAAATGTTGATCGAAAGTCGCGAACAAACCAAAAAGGTGCTCTAACTCGGAGGCACTGCGACCCCACCTAAATATTCCTTCGAGACATAACAAGGTGATATATTCAAATAACTAAACATGCCGTCGACAAGTGTATGTGTACTTCGACGCTAAAATTGTGCTACATACTGTGAGTTATGTAACGGAAGAAGTTTATACTTCGGCGTCGTTAATACCATCATTTTATAGCGTTACAAAAGCTACAACGCAGCTTGAAATGCCACCTTCATCGTAGTGCAACTGCAAGGCTTTCTTTACGGTTAAGAATTGCACGTACCCTTTTTCTACAATGGAAAAATACCGTCAATTTTCATATCATTGTAATGCAAGTATGTGACACTGAACACGGACTACAATACCGACGTGAGCATCTACGTCTTTTGTGCCTCAACATGAAGCGTATACTTGGTATATGGCCTATTATTACCACACTTTTGATTCTAATTAATCATCAGAGCTATAATCTATTACCCCACTAGCCTCCCCTGCCAAGCATGATTTTTGTTGTATCTTTCTTACCTGATGAAGAAAAATGTATCGACAGAATAAGTTCCGTTACTGATCGTCTGATAGAGGAAGTCCTCTTCGGCTTTCGAGCGAAACATCTTGTTGTCTGGAAGATGAATAAAACTAGAAAAAAAAAATAATAATTCGGAGCAGGAGGAGGGGAAAATTGGTCATTTTATACATGGCGAAAATTGGTATGTACACTACGAACAAATGGCGACTGAGAAATCATGTCAAAAAATGTGCCCTACAAACATTTACGGTTTCAAAGGGGACATTCGATGCGAATATTATGATTACACGATACCGGACACTTCGTTCGTCATGAGGCAAGTGTGGACCAAAATGATCCAGAAGATCGAAATAAAACGCAACCCGTGAATGGGCGCCAGAGTGTCGTCGCCCACGTCCAAGCTGGCCATTTTTGAGATGTTCAACAGCACGCTGAATGATAACAGAGCTTCGGACAGTGGCCTGGGCACATCTTTAGCGTTCCATACGTCTGTGAAGGATATTTGCAAGAAATCGAATTTTCTTCGAGTCGAGTGACAAAAGTCGCGATATCGATTATGAGGCACGTGTAGGGTGCAAATATGATTTCTCTTCGAGACTTTACCAAGAGATCCGTTGTGCTGCTTGATAGACCAGAGTCTCGATATTGTGATCTGCTTGTCAAAATCTCTTTTCGATCCCATCACTTTCGTCGCTCCGTCATGCTCGGCTTCCTCCTCAGCACCCTCGCCGTCGACAATTTCTTTTTTTCGCGTCATATCTTCCTGGCTGAGAACTCGATAACGAAGAGCCACGTCGTACAGAGTGCCCAGAACGACGAGAAAGCTCGCCAGGCCAAAGGAAATCCTATGAATCGATTACTCATATCGTAAACAACTGTACTACCACATCAAATTATTTCACTCAGTCCTAGGAACAATTATAATACTTCGGGGGACGTTTTCAAGAACACGCGCGTAATACATAGATTTCCTTAAAATTAACTGACGTTCAGAGGCATGAGAATTTTTTGGGCTCCCCTCACCCGCTCCACGACGATTAAATCGCCATATTCAAATTTTGTAGAGTTTAATTAAAAACTTTGAAACACGGGGCGTAGTGGCGAAATATAATTGCTTGAAGGAGCCTCTCGTATAATTACGATCGAACTTCGCTACATGTAAGATCGTCGAATTGTTAATTTTGCTTTGAGGCGTGATCTCATGATTACATATGTAATTATTCAAAGCCTAATCAAATAAGCTATTCGGCCTTTGATCGCTTACAAGTAATGAGAACAATGAATTGTTCGATAATGTCGTAGGGTAAGCTAGTATAGGAGTACGCAGCTAAGCTTCAAAGCGGTGAAAAAAATAAACAAATACATTTTACGAATCAGTTTTTGTTTTAATTGAAAGAATATCTAGTAGTCTATTTAAATTATGAGCGACAATTAGAAATCTTAATTTTTTTAAAGTAACAAACTAAAACCTACCAAACGAGATTTGCGAACTCTTAGACATACGAGCGTTTAAGAGTACGTACGAGGGTCGATAAGAGTACGCAAGCTGATAACTCCTGAACTAATTGAGATATCGACAAACGTCACTATGTAAATTTTTTATTTTGAAGCATACTTTCGTTAGAAAATATGAAAAAATATCGATTATCAAAGTTAACGTTTTTTTGCTTCTAAAGTGAAAACTATTTTTTTTTAAATGTTTGCCCACTTTTTTCTAATTTTCTAAAATAGTATGACCCATTGTATGATTTTTAAGACTAGTCTCATCGTGGGTCTAGTTTCCTTATATTTTTTTCGAATTTATCATATTTTTTTCAGAAGACTTTTATCATTTTAATCTCCAATAATGCTATAAATGATTCTGTGATTTCCAATTCGGTTTTGTCAGCCCTGAAACGGTTTATTTTTAATTTGTGCTGAAATTAACGAACTTTTTTTTAAATTCAAAATAATGTTTTTTTCGTTAAATTCCACACAAACTAAAAATAAACCGTTTCAGGCCTGACGAATCCGAATTGGAAATCACAAAATCATTAATAGCATTATTGGAGATTAAAATGATAAAAGTTTTCTGAAAAAAAATTCAGAAAGAAATCGACATTTTTTGGAAAATTATAACTCCTAAAAGAGAAGAGATAAAAACCGAAAAATTGGTGTGGATATTCCTTTCATCTTACAAAAAGAATCTGGGAAACCAAAAATGGTCGGGGTCACGGGCTAGGTGAAACGGTGTGGAATATCCCATATATATATAAAATATATAATACAAATATATGAATATATATTTTTTTTATAATTTGTATACTTGTGAAACAAAAACTAACAACAGTTGTATAAGAGTACGCGCGTACTCCTACACACCCAAGCACTGCGTACTCTTATACCACCTGCACATATTACACAAACGTGACTGTTACTGCCATTTATTGATGAGATGCGAAATTACTTTCATTTTGAACAATAACCTTAGTAAACCGGCTTACGAAATTAATAGTTGTTTCTGAAGAAAGTAAATTGTGTATCGTACTTGTAATGTTTTGAAAATGTAAAAAATAAAGAAGAAATTGCAACCAAAACTTCAAACTTACCTAGCCTCTCCTTTTTATTTCACTTTGGATTTTTGTTGTTGTCAGAAACCCTTACCCTGTGAGGCGGTCTAAACACAACAGAAGTTAGCTTCAATTAGCAAACCGTTTCATCATTAGCGTAACTGCGTACTCTTATCGCCTGCCTACTCCTACACCAGCTTACCCTACAACTTACGCAGATGTATTTTTTTACAGGGAAGACATTTTTCTCTTAATAGGACGACCGATACGAAATCCCGTCCATTCCAGACAGCCCATTGTACAACTTTACAAATTCTGGAAATGTATTATTCCATCCCGCTGTATGTATGATCTCGAGAACGAGCCTATCATTTTATAATTGAACTTCATGTATGAGTGATTTTTAATTATTGCTTTTAAAGCGTTTCTTTATCGACTAAAATTACAGGTATAAACATAACTCACTAAATGAGCCTTTTTAGCATTAAGCGTGGCATTCTTAAGGAACTGTTACAAAAGCTATACCAAATTGTCGCAATTTTAGTGTGCGTTTGGAAGTAAAGTATACATATCCTACAGCATAACGTAAAAGATCGGATCCTCGGAGAGATTATATCCTTCAGAGAGATTTCTCACGTGCCGAATCATCACCCTTCTCGATGAATCGGAAAATATTTTGTTTGAAGTGTAGCCGATGAGCTCGGCAACGTCGCTAGGCCGACAATTAGAGGGTAAACATAACCCTATCGTTATATCGTGGCTCTGCAATCAAAATTACAAAAGTCAGCCGAACTGTAATTTTTCTTTCCAAAACAACAGGAATGCGTCTCGCTTACACTATTCATACGAGATGGAAGAATTTCGAGGTGCAGCTTCACTGAGTTTACGGAAACTCTATACGGTGGAACTTCCGGGTTCTCGTCAGATTTGCTGTGATTCGAAATATTCATCAATTCGACAATATTGTCATCCATTTCTCGGCACTGGTCCGAAGCGCCTAACCAGAATTCGCCTCCTGAGAATAAGCCCCATGTGTGTCTTCCACTCGCGTCCCACACTGCAAGTTTTTTTTTCATCACATCTATGTATAATACATTGGTATACAATTGAATAAACAACGAATAGCAAATTAATATTAGGGTGTGTCAAAAAACGATCTTGTTTTTGTATTTCTCACTTTATATTGTTGGAAATAAGCTATCTACAGTTGGAAATAATACCCTCTTGCTTCCCGTAAATGGAGGGCCCGGCCAAACATCTTGAGGGATGGACAAAAAAGCACAATCAAGGAGAAACATTTTAGCATTGGTTGCTAGAGCTCTTCTGTTCCAAATAACATTGATTTATTTTGGAATGAGTTACATATCTGAAATTTGGATATTTTGTGTAGTATGTTAACCCAAAACCGAATATTGAATTTAAAATTCAATGTAATTATTTTTCATGGGGATCCCATACATGAAATAGGAGCACACAAAATTCTTACCCTGGCAGGTGGGGTGTCATTTTTTAAAGCTCATTGAATAGAGCAGAAATTTATATTTTTTCTTTTTCATCTCCGAAAATGAAAAAATGGCAAAGTCATCAGTTAAGTCATCAAAGTCGTCAGTTTTAGACAATTTTTGTTACAGGGTCTACCTCAAAAACTAAACTAATTAGGAATTTGGAATATCTTTATATTATGTACTTTATACTGCATTTAAACAACTAAAAACCATTTGAAAGTTAATTTGTCATGTGTAGGACGGAGCTCTAATAGTGCGAGGCCCGCCTCGCACTTGACCGAGTTTTTAATTATAATTAAAGGGCTGAAACCCAAAATATATGAATATTCTAGTATATATATATATATATATATATATATATATATATATACACTTCACAACAAAATTGAAGAAACAAGACATTTTTAAAAATTTCTTACAAGTGGAGGCTGTCAATTGTCAAATTCAGATTCGATTCATACTGCGTGTAGTAAAAGCTCATGGCCAGAGGTTTTATGTGGCAAAGCAGTAAGATGCGCTTCTTCGCCGTTGTCGTGGAAATCGGCATTGAAATATTCCGTTGCGTTCAAATACTTTCTACGTAATGAAAATTTCAAAGAGCTCGGGGCGCAGCAAGCAAGCTTCACAAGTCCGTTGTCCGCGGTTCGAATCTCGCTACTGGCAACATTTTTTTTTTAATTGAAATGTGTATAAGGTATTCCAGCCCAAGTATGTGAACCCGTGACCCGGACCCTCTCGGATTTCTTTGATTTTTTTCATATGATCGCATTGAGTCTAAAATACCCCCTCATATTTTTTTTAGATTTTTCCGAACAACCCTTATTTAAAAAAAAGATTTTAAAAAAACGCCATCTTTTAAAAACCTAAAAAAATTCTGAAAAAACCGTCGTAATATATGAAAATTTCAAGCTATCACCTGTAGTGGGCAGATGTTTTTTTCTGTATTTTACAAGCTATTAACGTTCTCAAAATTCCAAAAAAATCACAAATAGCTTACCTTGAGCAGATACTGAATTATTTTGGTACTCAACTTAATTTGGTTGATGATTTTCGAATAATGAAATAGGAATTACCGGCCTTAAATTGAAAACATTACCAGTATTTTTATTAACCGATTGAAAAACGAATTAGCTATAAATAAACTTAGTGCAAATAAGGTTATGTTAATCTTTTTTGTAGGCTGTAACTTACAAGCATTGACTAAGGACTCAGCATTGACCAAGGACACCCTTTGGAAGATTATACCGATTGTTTGGCCTTAATAATATGTACCGATCCAACTCCAGAGTGCTACAGTGGAACATGTACAAGTTGCCCAGGAATAGAAACACTACACGACTTCCTTAATCATGTTTTGGAAGAAAAGGATATTGACTCTATTACTTATAAACATTGGATATCAACGCCACGTACGAATCTTGAAACCACGATAAAAAACGCATCCGAATTTGTTGACGACTTCTGCGAAAAAGTAAAAATTCTTTTACCGCATTCATTTATCACAAAGCAACAAGGAAATTTTATGAAAGTAACGAAAGAGTCGTTACAAGGCGGTGAATTTTTCGTTTTTTTTACTCCGCCGCAAATTACGCCTTCGTCGTGCAAAATGCTGCTCCTGGATTCCACTGGAACAACAATCAGGCAACGATATATCCTGTTGTTGTATATTTCAAACACTCGGTGAAATTAATCACAAAAGCTTGGTGGTCATTTCAGATTGCTTGACGCATGACTCAATAGCCGTTTATGATTACACCAGAATTATAATTGATTTTATAAAATCAATCAACAAAGCGGCTTCAAAATTATATTATTTCTCGGATGGAGCCCTACACCAATGAAATTTTTTTTAAACTTTATAAACATATGTTACCATAAGGACGATTATGGCATCAGTGCAGAATGGCATTATTTTCCAACAGCTCACGGTAAAGGTGCTTGTGATGGCGTAGGGGCCACCGTAAAAAGATTAGCCGCCCGTGCCAGTTTGCAGTTACCACCTGATCGCCAAATAATAACTCCGCACGGACTTTTCGAGTGGGCTTCACAATCGAACAATCTTCCCAATATTACAGTGAAATTTTCACCTGAAGATCGGTACAATGAAGCAAAAATATTATCAGAAAGTCGATTCTTCAATAGCAAGCGAATACCGGGAAAGCAAAAATTGCACAGCATAATTCCTCAAATAAACGACATTATAAATGTAAAACGATTTTCTACGAGTGAAAAATATGTATCGTATAAAATTCGAAAACATAACTAAAAACTTTCCAGATGATTGGATTTTAACTGTGAATTTTTGTATCTATGTTCTCATGGCAATAAATGGAATAGTTCGTTTTTCAATCGGTTAATAAAAATACTGGTAATGTTTTCAATTTAAGGCCGGTAATTCCTATTTCATTATTCGAAAATCATCAACGAAATTAATTGGAGTACCAAAATAATTCAGTATCTGCTCAAGGTGAGCTATTTGAGATTTTTTTGGAATTTTGAGAACGTTAATAGCTTGTAAAATACAGAAAAAAAACTGCTCACTACGGGTGATAGCTTGAACATTTTTATATATTGTCACGGTTTTTTTCAGAATATTTGTACATTTTAAAAAAATGGCGTTTTTTCCCAACATTTTTATTTTTGGAATAAGGGATGTTTGGAAAAATCTAAAAAAATTATGAGGGTGTATTTTAGACTCAATGCGATCATATAAAAAAAAATGAAAGAAATCCGAGAGGGTCAGGGTCACGGGTTTACACACTTGTGCTGGAATACCTCGTATACAGATGATTCCCGACAATCAGTTTTAACAATTATGCATATAATAATTTTTTAAAATGCTGTTTGTTGTGGATAAACAGACGCTTTCGCACTTCATTATGTTGTTCGTAAACAAAGTTATATTTTATAGTTGTTTCATGTAAATAACGCTAGGAAGAAAACACAATATCACAAATAACATTCAAGTGGGTACAATTTATTGTAAAGTTCCGTGTATACGTGCAGATCATTTACAATTAGTGAGATGAAGTAGCTGGAGTGTCGCACGAACTAGAGTGATAGTTATCATAAAAACGTGGAAAGCAAAAAACAGCACGACATCTAGCACATCTGATAAACGATGCGTTTTTACAAAGACAATTGATGCAAACCACGCGTGTCGTATCATATCGGAAAAAAATCGTAGAAGATAACTGGTAGTGGACGATCGTTTGGATTTATATCCAATCTTCTCTGGAATTGATCTCACGCTTTTGCTCGATTAAATAAGCACCATTTTAAAGGCGCTTGATCAGATTTTTTACCTGTCGGTAAAGGTCGCGTCACACGGTTGAAGGAGAGCACTTTGGAGAACTGACCTTCGTAGTGCACGTTGGTAACTTTCTATCGTCCTGAAACACCTCATTGTACGTTTGCCCATCCCAAGAGTCGATCAGAAGAAGACGTTTTTCATCTACTAGACAGTTTCATCTTCTTCGTAGGCACCACTGTCGTCGATTTCATTCATGTCTATCAGTTCCTCGTCAAGAATAAGAGTTTTTTCGGCGAGCATTTGAAACTTATTCTGGAACATTTCTTCCCTTATTACCTTGGCTTTTTCGTTGATTTGTGGAGATAGTTCTGCTGCGATGAGATTATTATCACAGAGGACGATTTCAAAATACACCAACGCATCTTTCAATTGTTCTTTGGACACTACACGGTGTATCCCCAGATGGACAGTCATGATCAGCACGCCGTGCATACAATTGATTAAGCAAAGTTTACAGCATATTGACTACATGTCATCATGCAAAGCTGTGAACTCATTTGGTATAGAGAATGTACAAAGCATTTTGATCTCAATGTGTCGTTTACAAATGCATCATACTCATATCGCTGTGCTCATGTGTCCACAATTAATATCTGCAAATTTTACGTCATATGGAAGTCATCCAATGACTTGTGTTGATGAATTCACTGGGTTAGCACTGGTAGTAGACATGCCATGCAAGCAATATGATAGCGATATGCGGGTTTCTCAGTGATACATCCTTTGACGGCGATATGCATGTTTCTAAGTGATACATTCGTTGAGCGCAATATGACGGCGATATGCATATTTTTCAGTGATACATCCCATGAGCGCAATATGACGGCGATATGCGTGTTTCTCAGTGATACATCCTATGACGCCGATATGCATATTTTCAAGTGATATATTCGATGAGCGCAATGTGACAGCCATATGTATATTTGTCAGTCAACATCCCATGAGCGCAATATGACGGCGATATGCATACAAAATCCAGAATTATACAAATAGGCAGACACAAAGAAAGTTTGCACAAGTGTTAGAATGGCTAGGTAGGTAGCGCGCTCAGCTCTCGAATTAGAAGACGTAGGTTCAAACCGTAGGTAGGTACAAAATTTAACTAGGCAGGATACGTTTTAATCCATTTATCATATAGGCAGGAACATCAATAAAGCATATGGATATAAAAATCCAACCAGATTTTTTTAATCAACATTTTTGGATTTTTTAAATTTTCACGCTATGACATTCATATGAGCTCCATATGAGCACAGCATAGTTACATCACGCCATGCCGCTAAAATGAGCTCCGTACGAGCACAGCATAGTTACGTCCTGACATGCTGCTAATATGAGCTTCGTATGAGCACAGCATAGTTACGTCACTCCATGCCGCTATTATGAGCTCCGTATGAACACTACAATTTCTTCACGCCGTAACACCCATGTGAGCCCCATATGCACTCCCTTATTGTTAGATATTCGTGAGCCGAATTTGCTAGTCTGATGAATTCACTGCATGCATATTCGCGTGAGAACAACTTTGCTTCATTTGGATGTATTATTGTGAATCATCATGTGGTTTGCGTTATAAAATGGTCGCTGGATCTTTATTGTTTGTTTTTTAAATTACAAGTTTCGAAAGAGAGTACAAAAGAAAAAAAACGGGAATAAAAATATCGTGAAAATGGTGTGAGCTCTCTGGCGGCTGGTAGTCGACTGACTCGCTCGAGCTAGGAGAGTTACGGAAGCGTACGAAAAAGACGGAGACGCCCGAAAGCGCAAGAGCTCGCTCGGACCAGCGAATCGTAGTTGTTGCCAAGCGCGCTGACGCGGTCGCAGCACGATTCTCATATATTGCTCAACATTCCGCCCACCAAATTAGTGCAACTAATTTTCTGGAGTTATTGGCAGTTTGCAAAGCTTGACAATGGCTCGTTTGACATTTCCTGATACGGTGCGGATAGTAGCGACTCGAACCATGTTATCTTGGCCGGGGTGTAGCTGCACGACTCGACCGAGCTTCCATTTGAGGGGAGGAAGATTCTCGTCTTTTAAAATCACCAAGTCGTTGACCTTTAAGCTTTCTTGCTCGGTTACCCATTTCGATCGGCTTTGAAGCGTATGGGGATATTCTGACGTCCATCTCTTCCAAAAATCTTGTTGCGTACGTTGAATAAGTTGCCAACGGTCCAGTCGGTTTGTCGGGATCTCGGAAACGTCGGCGTCCGGGATGCTCGTCAAAGCTTCGCCGACCAAAAAATGCGCTGGCGTTAACGGCTGTAGGTCATGGGGATCTGACGACATCGCTGAAAGCGGCCGCGAATTCAGACACGCTTCTATTTGGCATAGAGCAGTCGAGAGCTCCTCGAATGTAAACAGCGTGTTTCCCATGATGTGTTTAAGGTGAAATTTGCACGATTTCACGCCGGCCCACAGTAGGAGAAAAGCCCAAAAACCTGGCCAAAACCTCAAATGACCTTTGACGGGAATGAAAATTGGCTTACAGGGGTTTTCAAGGTCGCTGATTACGAATCTGAAAGCCAAATTATCGTAAACAAAATGGCCGATCCAATATGGCTGACATGAATGTTAAAAAGTTGCCAGATGTCGACAAAAATTGGTATTTACGGGTTTTCAAGGTCGCTGATTACGAATCCGCAAGCCAAATTATCGTAAAAAAAATGGCCGATCCAATATGGCCGACATGAACGTTAAAAAGTTACCAGATGTTGACAAAAATTGGTATATACGGGTTTTCAAGGTCGCTGATTACCAATCCGATATCTATTGTTTATAACTTGCAACAAAGAGCTTACAGCAAATTGTTATAAACAAAATGGCCGAGTATCCTGCTAAATAGATAAATTAATATATTTAAAAAAATCATCATAATAAAATAAACGTGAACAGTGTATTCTACGCAATTATTATTTTTATTTCCAAAATACATACGGAACGTTTCAAAAATAGAAAACTTTATTCTTAATCAAAATCGTAATCGGAGTCGGAGTCGGAGTCAGAATCATTATCCGAGTTTGTATCTATTACAACTCCCGGCACGGCTTCAATCTCGGCGCAAAATTTGTTTGCTGCAGCAGTCACTTTAGGAGCGATCAACATCGCTACAGCTTCCGGCGACAAACTCTTCAGCTTCTTCTGTGGTAGTCTTCTGACACTTGAAATGTACGGATCAGAAGTAACTAAGAGCCGATGAAAAACATCTTCCATAGTTTTAACCCTGGAACTTTTTCGCGCAAAATCTTCTCGATATCGTTTGATGTCTTTGTTTCGAGCTTCCTGAGCATCTTCGGATAATTGGCCGATTGGTAATAGAGCATGAGTTATTATCACTGGACCATGAATTAATAGTTTGTGCACCGAAGTAGGCATGGAGTACCAAGGGTATAATGCAACGGTCTTTCTTGCCGTTTCAATAGCATACTGTTCAAATCTTTCACAGTTTATCTCGTGGCCACACGATATAACTTGTAGGATTACGTACAAGCGTTTAATAACTTCTTCGTTGACCCCCGTTATCGCAGCGGAAACCGTCGAATTTTCAAAGAATCGCCGAGCTGTGTTGCCATCATTGCTGCTGCCGTATCCAGGCTTTGGGCGATCGATATTTAGACCCAATTGCTTCTTGAATCCTTCTTGAATGGCCCTCTTGCGTTCCTGGGTAATTTTTTTTTCTTCGGCACTTCGAGCTTGCCATTTTTTAATGCCGAGTTTGTAAGACACGTGTAAGCAATACTCGAAGCACCGTATCCACGCATGCAGCGTCGACAATCCGAACTTCAAATTTGTTTCATTGATTTCCCTTTGCAATACAGTGTCGATGGCATTAAAATCTTTGCTGGTTGCTCCACACAAATAGCACCGTTGAGCAGATTTCGTCAATGATACAGCGTTGCAAACTTTACCATCTATCATGGTGAACAACAACTTGTACATTGCGGAGATTTCTTTTCCATCTATTACACTTTCGAATGGACGAAGTGACTTTATTTGTTCTTCAACAATTTGGACTTCATTAAGTGTTGACTCTGTGTCTTCGCGTAGAAACAGTAGTCTAAGCGATCTACAAAATCGTGGAGACGAGGGTCTGGGGTTCTTCCAAACAACTATTTCTTCCTTCGATTGTTGATCATAACACACGAGTTGTAATGGCACGACTGAAGTAAAGAATACATGCGCATCAGATTTGCTGCCATCACTGAACGTCTGCTTATATTCACTTTGCCCAGAACTTCCATCGCAACCCCACTTGCAAATCAAGTCCATTTTACGAACATTATCTGGAGTCAATCTTTGAATGAGTACATTTTGGACGAGTAAAATACGTTCAACTGTATGATCTAATAGTGCCTGTAGTTGGACTTCTGCACTACTCTCTGTAATCCTGATTGCATCACGTGGTGGATAACAACGCTTTTTTGCTTTCATCACTTTTTCGTAAGACGGATATAGCTTACAGTTATTTTCCTTCCCTAATCTTCTCATTCCCTGGTAAGTACTCTTGGAGAATTTATATTCAATCATAGCGAAAGTGCAGCCTCTTCGGATAAAGTAATTTCATCCGTTGCTGAGTAAGCATTACGATACTTGGAAGCTCTTAAAGGACTCGTCATTGTTACGTCCTTAATAACTTTTGCGGCGTCGGATTGTCCTGAAGAGCGAAGGCTCATCTGAGTAGCGTATGCTAACTCGACCGAGTTGAACGATGTACGAATATCATGGGTCTTCCTTCGTTTAGATCTTTCACTGGACATTGTAAACTCAAGGGACGGGCGGCCGCCCGTATTACCCGGGCTTGTTACTACAGTGTCTGTAGGTGCGGCAAAACATACCTGCTTGCTAAGCCATTCACCGTTATTCTTGAAAAATACACAGGATTTTCTGTGAGCTTGTTGCCACCTCGTTCTCATTTGATTGAAGAGTATCGAAAAAGTCTGTTTCGAGTCCTCAGGCACTACAACTGTACGTCCGGTGTCCTTGGAAATTTTTTCTACCATAAATTCGATCAAGGAAGCGAATTTATCGGATAAATGCTCGCTGATTATCAGAAATACTTCTTTCCTTGTCAGCACCAATTCTTTGTAACCGGATCCTGTAATAAAGACATAAAATTGTAGAAAATTGGTGTTAAAGGAAAAGATAACATTTTCAATTAATACAAAAACTTGAACAATGTACATTATTTTAGCAAATAAATAAGCGCAATAATTGAAATACTTTTAAGAAAATTAGACAGAAAATATTGACATGGATTTGGTTAAAAGAAAGCTTTGCTTACTATATAATATATATATATATATTCAAATATTTTATTCGAATGTTATAACATTTCATTCATATTTAAGAAATTTTTATGTGGTTGATTTTAATATGTATATATATATATGCATACGTATATATCATAATTAAATCACAGAAAATTTATATATATATATATACACATACATATATATTAAAATAATTTATTTCAAGCGTATAACAGCCGTCTTGTCCGTTATGATGCTACTTCACCCATTCTCAGGTAGAGGCGCAGCGGCTGCTCAATAGTGCCGCGTGCACGCTCGGCTACCGCACGATGCGAAAAAAATCATAACGAACAAGACGCACGTTTTCCGCAGGTAACTCTTGTAAATTTCGAAAGCTTATACATTAAACTAAAGGCCGAGACTAGGAGCTTTGCAAAATGTGACAAAATATATAACTTTTCGGACCGTTGAAAATATAAGTTTTCAAAATTATTCAATTTTATTTATGCCGAAGGCTATACTACATTTCAATCATTTATACATAAACTTTCCATTCAACCGATGTAAAAACATGTTCTACATACCTCCAGAAGTCGTATCCATGTTGCAGAATTGAAATTAAACCCGTCACTTTAAAGTTATGGGTTTTTGAAGTCAGCGTTATTTTCGTCTGTTCAGCGCGTGACACGTACACTCTTCACGAACACTCACTGCCAACTGACGCTGCGGCGCAGGTATACACTTAAAGGGCTTTCCCTTCCACAATAGAATGCAGTTACTAGTCCTCTACCTGAATGACTACTCAACTGACCCTATTTCGAAAATTTATTTTTTGGGGTTTTGGCCAGGTTTTTGGGCTTTTCTTCTACTGTGCGGCCTCCCATAATCCGCCCATGTGAGGAGAGCCGGGAGGGATGAATCTCCATTCGATGTTTTCATTCGCGAGTAAATCTCCGATTGTGTCTTGAACCTGTGCTCGGACGAACTCGTAGATTTCCTTTAATTCTCGATTCGCACCAACAAAGTTTGTGCCGTTGTCGCTGCATATCGCGCGTGGCCTCCCTCGCCGACCGATGAATCGGCGCAGAGACGCGAGGAAAGCAGCCGTCGTCAGTTCGGTCGTCGCCTCCAAATGAATCGCCTTCGTTGCATAGCAAACGAAAAGCGCGATGTATGACTTGCAGGTTTTCCGTCTCCGGCCCTTGTTTACTAGCGTAGTGAGTGGACCCGCGAAGTCGACGTCGGTGACGGTGAAAGCTCGGCTCGGTTGGACTCGGTCGCTCGGTAACGAACCCATGATTTGCGACGAAGCTTGCGGTTTGTTTCTTGCGCACCACACGCAGGCATGACAAACTTGTTGGCGAGATCTCTGCCCTTGAGCGGCCAGTATTTTCCTCTGATCGATGATAAAAGTAACAACTGACTCGCGTGTAATAGACGTCGATGCTCGCGTTCGAATAACAGTCTCGTGAATCGATTTCCGACTGACAATATGACGGGATGTCTCTGCTCGAACGGAAGCGACGCGTTTTGTAAGCGCCCGCCCACCCTGAGCATTCCGGTATCGTCTAGAAACGGATGAAGTCGAATCAATTTGCTAGATGCCCTCAAATCGCGATGATTTTTCAAGGCCGACATTTCTTCGGCGAACTACGTGTTCTGAGCGTGCCTGACAATCGCTCGATGAGAATCTCTCAGTTCTGTCACCGACAAACGACCAAACGCTCGTTCTTGAGGCTTTCTCTTCAGGTTTGCGATATATCTCAAACAAATGGCCAATACACGCTCGATTTTTGTGAGCGAGGAAAACTTGTCGATGATTCCCTGAAGCGTTGAAGTTTCTTCTCTGACGACGTTGCATTTTGGAGTAATTTTTTGCTCCTCAGACGCGATTATTTCGATGTCCTCGCTTGTCGGCTCGTACCTTGCGTCCTCGTGTTGTGTCGGACATTTTTCCTTGAGCCAAACGGGCCCGAACCACCATAGATCGGAGTCCTGAAGGCTGCGAGGATTTGTCCCGCGCGAAATTAAATCCGCCGGGTTTTCTTCGCCTTTGACATGGCCCCAATGGTCCGCCGATATAACTTTAACGATTTCCGACACTCGATTGGCGACGAACGTCTTCCAACGAGCGATATCTCCGCGGATCCAACAGAGCGCGACTGTTGAGTCGGTCCATGCTTGCAGTCCGTCGACGTGGACTCGCAGGCTTCTACGAACGTTTGCGATCAGTCGCGAGAGCAAAACGGCGCTGCACAGCTCCAACCTTGGTATTGAAGTCGATTTAATTGGTGCCACGCGTGCCTTGGAGCACAGAAGCCTGGACGTAAAATTTGCGTTGTTGTCTTTTGCTTGGATGTAGACGCAGGCGCCGTACGCCTTTTCTGAAGCGTCGCAAAATCCTTGCAGAAATAAGCTGGCTGGTTGGTCGCATGAAACGACTCGTCGTGATATAAGCAATGTTTGCACGGCTTTCAACTGCTCTCGAAATGTTTCCCGCTTCTCGACCAACGTAGCCGGAAGCGGATCGTCCCAGTTGCAATTGCTTCTCCAGGTTTCTTGCATCAACAACTTGGCTGACGTCAAGATCGGCCCGACCAGACCAAGGGGATCGAAGAATTTGCTTATCGCTGACAATACTTGACGCTTTGTCGTTGCTGCCTCGACTTGCTCCACCGCGAAACGAAAATTATCGTCGCGTGGGCACCATTCGAGTCCGAGAGTCTTGATGGTCTCCGTTGAATTGATGATGCGTGAGAAAACGTCTTCTCTCAGCTCCTCCGGTACGTGCGAAAGACCTTCAGAGCGATTTGAGCACCACTTGTGAATCTCAAATCCGCCGGTTTGTAGTAACGCCGTCAATTGCTGGTGCGCCTCGATGATTCCCTGGACGTCGTCGGTTCCAGTCATAATGTCGTCTACATACATTGCATCGAGAACTACTCGTGCGGCAATCGGATAGTCATTTTGTGTCAATTCCGCGAGGCGGCGCACGCATCTTATCGCTAAATACGCTGAGCTTGGTTCCCCGTAGGTAACCGTGTTTAGTTGAAACTCTTTTACGTGCTCGTACGGAGTTTCTCGCCACAAAATACGTTGGTAATCGCGATCGTCGTTGTGAACGATTATTTGACGGTACATTTTGCGCAAATCTCCCGTCAACGCGATGTTGTGGAATCGAAAACGAATAACGATATCGATCAAGTTGCTTTGCAAAGTCGGTCCTACGTGAAGGATGTCGTTCAAAGCTACCCCGGAATCAGTCTTGCTAGACGCGTCAAAAACTGTTCGCAATTTCGTGCTCGAACTCGCCTCTTTGATAACGCCGTCATGTGGCAGGTAAACGATAGTTTTTTCGTTCTCCCGATCGACTGAATTTACTGGCGACATATGACCGAGCTCTTGATACTCGCGCATGAAATTCGTGTACCGTTCTTTTAGAATCGCGTTTTTCTCGAAGCGGCGCTCAAGCTGCGCCAATCGTCGCATCGCGATTTCTCTCGATTTGCCTAGGAGACTCGAATTCTTGCGAAACGGTAGTCGAACGACAAAGCGACCGCTGCTGTCTCGTTGCGTGGTTCGATCAAAGAACTCTTCGCATTGTTTCTCTTCCGCTGATAACTCGCCTTCTGTCTCGGAATGCACGGTTTCGATATCCCAAAATCTTTCGAGATTTTTGTTCAATCTTTCGTTGGCTTCTGCCGAACAGTGAAGTGTAGCGAGAGTGCTTCGTACGCATGACAGACTCGTCGTGTGATTCACCGCTATAGATCCCGCGACAATCCATCCCAATTTTGTGTTTTTTTAAGACCGGAAGATGTTCCTCGAGCTCTATTTTTTCTGACTCTAATAAATCGAAGAAAAACTCCGCGCCTACAAGCATATCGATCGCCTCTGGCTTGTGAAAATCGATATCTGCGAGCTTGACATTTGACGGAACGTGAATCGCGTTTTTCTCAATCTGTACCGATGGCAATTTTTTCGTTATTGTCGGAACGACGAAACAATGTACGTTTACTTTGTAATTCGAGTATCTCGACTGAATAACGACCTCGCAACTCTGAGAGATTTGACTCTCCATCTCGTTTAAACCCGTGACGGTTTCTGAAGCCCTATTCCTTTTAACGCCCAACTTGTTACACGCCGCTTGCGTGATAAAGTTGGCATCGCTTGCGCTATCTAACAGGATACGGATTGCGACGTTCGATCCGTTGGCTCGCGCTGCGTTGACCACCGCCATCGCCATGATAACGTACTGCTTCTTGGCGCACCTCGCCGCATGATGAACGGAGACGTTGGTACTCGTCTTGCTACTCGAACTCGTGTCCGGTGCCTTGCTGGCGATTGTCTCTGCCCAGTTGCCATGAAGCAGTGTGTTGTGCCGCTCCGAGCATGTTTTGCACGATCCCATTTTGCATGCCTTGACAGAATGATCGTTCCGTAAACAGTTGTGGCAAAGTTTCAATCGTTGAACTTCTTTAAATCTCGCGTCGATGGGCATCGCGAGAAATTTCTCGCATCGATATATCAGATGCTCTCCATCGCATAAATAGCATTTGACGCGGCTTGTTGTGGTTGCGAGACTCGTCGATTTCTCGCCTTGTCCTGTTTTCGCCTTACTGCGAACCTTGGCTTGTTGTTTTTCCGTCTCGCTCTTGCTCGAGACGTCCCTTTGTTTGGCTCGTGCCTCGATACGCTCGAGCGTTCGGCAGCGCTTCGCCAGAAATGTGGTTAGAGTGTCGAGATTTCCATCGGTTGACTCCCCACTCTGCTCCCACGCGCGAAGCGTTTTTTCGTCGAGCTTTGCCTCTATCAAGTGGATAATTAGCTCGTCCCAGGAATCCGTCGGCAATTCCATGGATTTGAGAATTCTTAGATGTTTGGCCGTGCTGTCGATCAATTCTCGGATGGCGCTCGAAGACTCTATCCCCACTCTCGACATGTCAAATAAACACTGGACGTGTTTCTTTTTTATCGCTCGTGGATCGTCGTAACGCCTTTTTAACAGATTCCAAGCGACTTCGTAGTTTTCGCCGGTCAACTCGATAGATTCGATGATTTTTGCAGCGGAATCAGAGAGAGATGTGACCAGGTACTGGATCTTTTGTATCGCAGGGATGTCGTTGTTGCTGTGGATGAGCGATTGAAACGTTTTCGCGAATCGCTTCCACTCTTCGATGCGGCCGTCGAAGGTCGGAAGTACCACGTCCGGCAACTTTACGTTCGACTCTTTTCGTACGATACCGCCTTTGTCCGTGATGCGTCGTAGCAGCTCGGTTTGTTGCACGACGAGCTCCGTTATCGCCTCGTTGCTTGACGTAGAGGCTTGCGAAGCGTTGCTGTTACTTACGCCTTTGAGACTCGAACATTGTTGCATGATTTTCGATTGTTGCTGTAATATTCGTGTGAGTGCTGTGCCTTTGAGCTCTTGATGCTCGTCCTGCTCATGCGCAGCCACGCTCGCCAACATTTCTTTCAGCAAAACCTTCAATCCGATGTATTTTTCCTCGAAATTTTCCTCGTCGGTAGCTTCGGCGACTGTCGGCTCACCACTCTGTGACGTAGTGATATTCCGCTGCACGTCGACGAACTCCGCGTGAATCTCGTCCAATCTCGTGTTATACACTTCGATTCGTTGTTTCGAAATCGATTGTTCCGCGTTCGTTTCGTTGTCGATCTTCTTGATGAACTTTGTTAATTTTGCTTTTTTAGTACCGCGTAACTTTCGAAGACCCTCGATCTCTATCTTGCTGGAATATCTCGTTGAACACTGTTTCGTGGACTGTATTTTTACGAATATATTTTCAATCCGGCTCTATAGGACCAATGGTTTGCGTTATAAAATGGTCGCTGGTTCTTTATTGTTTGTTTTTTAAATTACAAGTTTCGAAAGAGAGTACAAAAGAAAAAAAAAACGGGAATAAAAATATCGTGAAAATGGTGTGAGCCCTCTGGCGGCTGGTAGTCGACTGACTCGCTCGAGCTAGGAGAGTTACGGAAGCGTACGAAAAAGATGAGTGCTCCCGTTCAACGGGAGCACTCATAAGGAATACACAGCTGTGAGACTTTCTATGCTGCAGTGATGTTGTACATATGATGCCAATATAAGGTCCATCCGTCTATCTGGGATCGAATCTTCTTCGATCACATTACTTTCACGCGAAGGGCCCGGATCACCCTCGGATTTTCCCAACTCCATTTATTCGTTCTTTAACCGGGTAAAACAAAACTCTCACGTACATACTGATTTTCGACGCTGTCACAAGTTGTGATGGGGACCGCTCCTAGCTTCTTTCGAAGTTAGCAGGCAACGTTAACTATGCTGGTATACGGAGTCTCGTTTCGACCCTCCCGCCCACTTGGGCGGGAAGGAACATTTGTCCTTCAACTGTAGCGGTTGAGTAACTATATTTGTATTTCATACCTGACGCAGCAAGTACTTATATTTTTGGAATATAACTTTGTTTGCGAACAACATAATGAAGTTCGAAAGCGTCGGTTTTTCCTCAACAAATTACATTTAAAAAACTTATAATATGCATGATTGTTAAAACTGATTGCCGGGAATTATCTGTATACATATTTCAATTAAAAAGAAAAGTTGCCAGCAGCGAGATTCGAACCGGAAACGACGGGCTTATGAAACAGGGAGCTTGCTAGCTGCGCCACGTGCTCCTTGAAATTTTCTTTTCGTAGGAATTATTCGAACGCAACGAAATATTTCAATGCCGATTTCTTCGACAACGGCGAAGAAGCGCATCTTATTTCTATGCCACATAACACCTCTGCCCATGAGCTTTTATGACACGCAGTATGAATCGAATCTGATTTTGACAATTGACAGCCCCCCCCCCTTATTAGTGATATTCAACACGCTGTTAATATGTAAAAACCGATCGGATAGAGATGATTAAAAAAACATTCTAAAGCTTGAAGTCTCTAGGTTCCGAATTTTTTATCAACATATTTTGTTCAACCATGGTTATGACGCAAACAAAAAGAATATCGTGAAACAATTTTTGGAATTGTTTGTTGACTTTAAGAGCGTCTCTGGGCTCAGGACATTTTCCCCCGACTATGCCAATATCAGAATCAGTAAGCTTGTTCATTTAGTTTCAATTTGGTTTTCGAACGATCTCTGATCATTGATGTCCCATGAACAACTCTCATAATCGTACAGCAAATCGAAGGACGATTTACAAAACTTACTTTTATTTTGTATAAGTATAAATTATCGCTTCAGGGGAAACAAGTTTTTGCTTTCTCTGTCGATTTGAAGAAAGTAAAAAATGACATTCTCTGTTTTTTAATGAATAAATATTCCGCTGATTTGCAAATAATGACCAAAGTGGTGATGTTTCCAGGTTTTTTAAAACTTGAACGTACTCCCAATAGTTCTGCAAAATTTCAAGTTAAATCGTTTATTCGTCTTTTCGACCCGAATTATCAAACTTACAAAAAAATCCAAGGAACACGTTTATTCGTCTTAAACATAATTTGAGGATTTTGGACATGAAGAAAAACAGCTTCAAAATTTTACCTTCAAATTTGAAAAGTTGTCAAATAATCCGGTAACTAAAATCAATTGCATTAATTAGAAAGTTCACATCCCAATTTTGTGTGTCGTACATAATTTACACACATTAATACGATTAATTGGGTTTTGATATTTTCCTATTCGAGAAGCTCACAGGCGTTTGCAAAAAACAGTTTTTATAAAAACTACACTTTGTAACTCAATTTTTTTTCCTTTTTAGTCATGCCACGGCGGCATTTGTCTGAGACTGAAATCGCTCGGCTAGTGATTCTCGTCGAAGAGGGTTACCGATATCGTGATTATGGTAAAGCGATCGGTTGTGCCACGCGCTTATGCTTGGTAGCGAGAAAGTGAGGGGCACGATCGCCGGTCGGGACAAGGTCGACCCCGTAAAACTACCTCGCAAGGTGATCGGGCGATCATTCGACGCGTTCGACAAGAACGTTTCGTTCATGCGATTGTCATTGCTCAGGATTTTCCCAATCCACGACAATAACGACAACGACAGCGAAATATCGCAACCCAAACGATTAGACGCCTTCTCCACGAGGCCGGGTTGCGAGCAATACATGCCGTTCGTGTGCCAACGTTAACGGCTAGCGTCGCCGAGCTTTCTTAGGCCGGGTCCCCACTATGCAGTTCTACCGGAACGTTTTTGACGGATCTACAGCGTATGCATAGTTGAAGACTTATATTACACTGTAGATCTGGCAAAAACGCTCCGGCAGAACAGGATCAACTTGAAATTTTACAAGGCTATTGGGGGTACGTTTAAGTTTTTAAAAAACCCGGAAATATCAGTACTTTGGTCATTATTTGCAAAGTACCGGAAGATTTGTTAAAAAAACCAGACAATGTTTTTGTATACCTTTTTCAAATCGATAGGGAAAGTACAACATCTTTTTATTTCCGTGAAGCAATGAAGAATACGTATAGAGGATTAGTTAAAGTTGTTATAACCATCCTTCGATTTTCTGTACGCTCATAGTCAGTAGTTCATGAGATATCGACGATGAAAAGCAAAAGTGCGATTTTTCATTCAACCCCCGATATCTCAGGAGCGAACAGACGTACAGAGACTATTGAAAAACCAAATTGAAGCTTAATAATCAAGCTTACCTACCCTGACATTGGCATAGTCGGGGAAATTTTTTCCCCGACACTCTTATAGTCGACAAAAAGTTTCGAAAATGTTTGTTTCGTGATTGTTCTTTTGATTGCGCCATAACCGCGTCTAAACAAAAAATGTCGATTGGGAATTTGAAAACTAGAGACTTAAAGCTTTAAAATGCTTTTTTATCATCTCTATACGATTATTTTTCATATATATTTTTTAAATATGTATTCCTCAGAGGTACGGGGTCCTTCCCCTTTTTTACCATCCCCTCCTTTATTCCTTCCATCCCTTCCGACATTCACAATCCTTCCAGAGTTCCCTACACTCCTTCCAGAGTTGCCCCCCAGAGTGTTGACCTCAGCTACTCTCTCCTAATGCACTACTGTATCACATTTGCACGAGGGCCCAGGGAAACTGCGGAAAACCTGGGCCGATACAGGCGGCTACATTTGACTGAGTTTCAGGTGTATTACCACCAGAAACTCAGACAAACTGCCTCCCGCTTAGAGGTTGACGCGCAAACCAGTGCACGGGCAAGCGGTCACCGCTCCAAGTATTGACAGCCTCCAATGCTTAACTTCAGTGACCGCCGAGCCCGCACACCGACCGCACGCTCACTTCTGTCGGTGATTATTTTTCATATACTTATAACGTGTTGAAAATCACTCAACGCTTTAAAAAGTTTCTTGTTCCTTCAATTTTGGTGCAAAGCGTGTAAATTGGAACAGGTAACCCCTAATTGCAGAATATTTATTGGTTTCGGGACTCGACCAGGAAGAAAATTTATTGAGACCTTTTTATCGCATGCAAGAAATTGTGGGTTTATTATAAATTCCTTCTTATGTTCGTGTACATCAAATGTGGATCCGCCTGTACATTCATATTTGCCGCTGTTTTCGGGTTTTGTTTTTTCTCCTGACGTCTGTCAGAGACTTAAGGTTGTTATGGGGTTAAGTCAACATGTTGCCATCGAGCTGAATATTTTTCTGGACCTTTAAAACCTTTTTGCTGATAATTCTGTGCAGTTTGAATACGATCCACAGTACCGTTTTTAGAGAAAAAAAATCGGCAACGCGACGTATTTCGTAGGCTAATGACATTACACATATAGAAAACTCCCGATCATTTTTCAGTACATTATTAATATCTGCTAAGTGAATGTTACCACGGAGCTGAAAAAATAGGTACGGTGCGATTAATCATCGGACTACCCCTTGGTACCGTGAAAATGAGGATTCACAGTACCGTTATAAAATTATTAATGTTTTTTATAGCGAATTTGTGCAAAAATCAAGCACAGTAGAGGAGCTAGGCCGGTTCTAACCCAGGGATCTCAGGGGGGAGCGGGGCGGGGGAGTCGAGCGCGGGGAAGCCGGGGTATGCGAGGCAGAGGGGGGGGGGATCCTGCATGCGGCAGCCGAGTGCGGGGTTCCGGCGGAGGGAAAGGGGAGGGGTGTTAGAGAGTGGGGATGCTAGTTTTTGGTGACGATGTCTTCCCGGCGATAGCTGGACCCGCGGGCGAGAGGGGGAAGCCGCTGTCGACTCTGAGGGGGAGGGGGCATCATAGAGTCGCGGGTCCTTTAAAACCCATAAAATCGGATAATTTATTATCAACATTATAGATGTAAGCGGAGCACTTTTGTCTAGACTATTCACATGAGTTTATATATATAAAAAAAAAACAACTTACACAAATGTGCGGGATCTCAGGGGGGAGCGGGGCGGGGGGCTCCAGCGCGGGGCAGCCAAGTGCGGGGGTACGGCGGAGTGGAGAGGGGTCGCCGGGCGCGTGTGACGTCACAGGGGGGGCCTCTGTGGAGGGGGGCCATGTGATCTGTCAAGCGACTAGCGGGAGGGAGAAGCCGGCGGCGATGAGTATTTTGCGTGTGTGTGTGTGTGTGTGTATGTGTGGAACGACGGGGGGGGGGTATAAAGAATGCTTCGAATTAAGTGACAATAAAACAATAGTTTATTAATAATTAAATTGAACAATGGCCTTGCATAATATATATTATACATAAAATCTTTGGTGTGTGTGTGTGTGTGTGTGTGTTTGGCTGGTTTTCATTGTTTCAAATTATTTTATTTTGAATATCCGCAGCGGATACGTTATCCTGGAACATAACAAATCATGAATCTTATTAACATCTAAAACATAATCATATTTTGAATCATACTAAAGATAATACGAACCATCGACCAAGTATAAGTTCAGGCAGGTGGGGCACGTGTCGCGCATTGAAACTTGGTGAGTCCTCCCCACGGCAGTTGTTACAAAATATTCCCTGGATGTTGTTAAACCGTTCGCTGAAGTGGCCACATCTTTCAATTAGTTGATCAACCGTGCCCCGCATATCAAAGTATCACAGCACGCAAAATTTCGCCTGATCATTTTCGGTGAGATATTCGTAGTTCACACAGCCCATTACGCCCCGGTTCAATCGATTTATTCGCTGCTGGTCCACTATGATTTCACGCACATAATGGACTCCCTTATCTGAGGCATCACCCAATCCACTATCAAATGATTCCGTATCACTGTCCATCTCGGCCAGTTCCATGTCATCATGTGCAAGCACTTCAATGTCCGCGCACTCATCATCGTCATCATCGGCGATATCAATAACGTCTTCGTCTACCCCAACTTCCACTTCGTCGTCATGGGCGATATTCACGACAACCTTCATCTCATCATCGACGAGATCGATCACTTCAATTTGGTTCGACATTTTTCTTAACTGATTTTCCGTTTTCCGACTCTTCCACAAGGACACCTCGGAGGTTGAAGACAGGAATGGCGAAAACTGCTGTTTCGATCCTTCTTCGGATTTCGATTTTTGGATCCTCATAGGCTTATAGTAGGGTGGGGGCTTATTGTAGAAAAAAACCTTGCAAGATAGTGCATCCTGGCCAGGGGATAAACGAAAAGTTTTTTTTTCTTTAACTATCCCTGTAGGGGTAGGCATCTGCTGTCCAGAAAAGTGTGCACTCATAGAGGTGAAAGCTGACAAGGCTCGCCAATCATTGACTTTCGCGATCTCTACAGAACCGCGTCTAGGTCATGGAGACTGAACTGGCGTATTATAAAGAGCATCTTAGAGTTTTTAATATATATTGCCACGTGTTCCAGTATGTATGAAGTCCAGCCTGTCACGAATCATAGCGCTCTTCGCAGAGCAACATCAAACCCATTCAAGTGACACTTGAGGCTATACAGTTTTTACCAAATCAGCCATATTCTAAAGACAATTTTTTTGTTCGTCGACGTTCAATGCCAGCCTTCGAGCATCGGGAACAATTTGAAAAAATAACATTCCGCTCAAGTAATGTCTCGGCTATCCAAAACACATACGAAAACGAGGTATTTATTACAAAACGATCAACTTTGTGGATCTATGGCCGGAGAATTTTTTTTTAGGCTTCGACCACTGATCCCACTGCATGCACCATTTGAGCATAGATGCACTCGCAGTCTGGAATACTCACAAAAATACTTTTCTTTTTTTGCTCCCGTTAAACCCCAATCGGCTCGTTCTGCGTGTGTATTTATTTTTCATGCTTTTCACGTTAAAAGATATCGGCGTGATATGGAAAAACTCTGGTGGAGGTGATTCTATTACATTTTCCGAGCTAGAAGGGAACGACAAAAATATTTTCTGATGGGAGACCATTTTTAATCGTCGGCAGCGCTCAAAAGTGGCCACACTTTGAATGAAGCAGTGAGTTCACATATCTCTCTGGCAAGACTTTTCAACTCGTTAATATGGAGAACAACAATAAACCATCAGAAGAAATCTTGCACAACCAAGCCACGCTCTTAAGTTCGATCAACGACTTTGCTGTGTGGGAAATACAGATCGTCGAGTTCATCGAAGTACTGAAATCGCAAAGCCGAATTAAGCGCCAACGATTATCAACTAAACATCAATAGTCATTGATAGGCCAAATACCGAATCTGGAAGGATTGAAGTATTTCATGTACAGGCATTCTATATGCATGGGTGCAGGACACAGCGGTGATGGGTTAATGTGGCGAGAACTCGACTTGAACGCGTGATGGTCTATACTTTAACTTCTGCTCGATGAATTTCAACAACGTGGAAGTGGTTGAGCTTTACAAAGGATACGTAATCTTACAATAAATGTAAATAAGTATAAATCAATACGCGTTAAATGTTATATCTCATTGCCACGGGAAATAATGATTATGAGGGCTGCGATTAATGTACAATCTAGAGATAATGCACGTTTCGCATGGGTGACAGTTACAGCTTTATACCCAGCTGAACGAAACAGTGACCACGGATCTTCTTACATGCATTATTCAACGGTATTGAATCTATCGAATATTGGATTCCCAATAACTATAGGTCAAATTTAAATTTAAAAAAATGTGCTTCAAAACAATTTATCCATTAATGTGTGTACCACCGAAGAAGACATTGCTCCGATACGCGTGGCTCAACATAAAAAGAAGAAAAGCATATCAATTTGCTATACATACAAGATACCGAAGATAACAATGTATGAAATATCACATAGATAAAGAACCTGTCAAGCCTCGTGAGCGGAGAACAGAGACAACCATTAAAAAATATATGCATGCCATCGGTGTATGAAGTTAACACAATTACTATATCGTCATATGTGCTAGACGAATTAAACAACAATCTATTATTTCGCCGGTGTCGGCATTACTTTAGATCAACGGATAAACTGCAATCACATGAGATCGATTATGGAGCAATAAAGCACTGCGCCATCCGACTATCAAATGATACTAATAAGTGGCGTCAAATCATCAACTCCAATCGGAAAGCAACACATCCATTCACTGTAAATGCCTACTTGGAGTGTTTTTTTTTTAACTAATTATAGAGAGAAGATGAGAGTGTGCAAAGACTGATGCGAAGAACGTAGCAGAGGATATGTATCAATATCATGAAGTATTTACCATTGATTACCACATGTGTTCTTCATATGATGAATCGCTATCATAGTATCGATCACATCACAGCGCCGATATAATATCATAGTTTGTGACAGAACTGGAAAAACTAGTGCTGTACATAAAATATATTTTCTACGAAAATTAATGCTCGTCATGAGTTAATTCTAATACCTTCACGCTATGGCAATAATTGTGCATTCAGTCATCATCAACTACTAGAGGTAGAAGTTGAATTACTCAAGATACAATGGCGTATGCCCCACATAATATTAGATGAGATCAATAAATTATCATTACATCGACCATTGGAAAGTGGGCGATAATAGAATGTGGGTTTTCGCTCTTGGGATCTATACGACTTTCCATCGCTTCAAAGCACAACGAAACATTCATGGACCGTAAAAGCTGCCTCCCAACTAGAGAAACCAAAATATGTAATTGGTGCGGTGCAGACTGGTAAAAAAGATAATGTATGGCAAAGGACATTATATTATTCACCGACTGCAAACCCACAAGTGCTAAACTTTATCTCAATTCAGGATTCTTTTCTCAAGATGACTCGAATATGGACTTCAAAAAAGTTTCGACATTTTGTTCAATAGGTACTCTCGATTTTGTAAATACCATTATGACTGCAATAGTGATCATTCTTTACTAACCATCGCTGAGTCTTAATGTAACGACCCTCTCACGGTTAATGGTTGATCGCATCAGAAATATGTAATTGGTGGCTGAATCATAAAGATTCATGAAAATAAAATAAATGTAACATTATGTACTTTTTATTCTCCTCACCCCGTACTTAGTTATGTCAGCATCACCAGCTATCGGATTGTGCAACTGAAAACAATATTACTTTCGAATGTGAAACTCATTTTTTTTTGTATGGAATTTAATTGAAAATAAATCAATATAATCGCCCAATGATAATCGAAGACATTCATCAGTATACGTTCGTTAGACGTTCGTGAGCCGTTTGTTGGAAGTTTGCGAGGCATTCGAAGATTTTCGATAGTCGTTCGTGAAACGTTCCAGAGACTTCCGAAGACATTCATACGATGTTCGAAGCCATTTAAGAGACGTTCGAAAACATTCATAAGGCGTTTGAAGACACGCATGAGGGGTTCAAAAAGTTTCAAGAGCCTTTCTACGATGTTCATGAGACGTTTGAAGATGTTCGTGAGACATTCCAGAGACTTTCGAAAACGTTCATAAGACGTTTGAAGACATTCATGAGAGGTGCGAAGACCTTCGGAGACTTTCGAAGACGTTCAAGAGATCTGTGACGATATTTATAATACGTTTAAAGACATTGGTGAGGGGTTCGAAGCCGTTTAAGAGACTTTAAAAGACATTTACAAGGGGTTTGAAGACGTTCAAGAAACGTCCGAATACGTTCAAGAGACTTTCGACGACATTCATAAGACGTTTGAAGAGGTGCATGAGGCCTTCAAAGAGTTTCAAGAGACTTTCTACGACGATCATGAGACGGTCGAAGATGTTCGTGAAATATTCAAAAAACTCTCGAAAACGTTCATAAGAAATTTGAAGACATTCATGAGAGGTGCGAAGACCTTCAGTGACGTTCGAAGACATTCAAGAGATCTTTAACGATATTCATAATACGTTTGAGACATTGATGAGGGGGTTCGATGACGTTTTAGAGATTTTCAAATACATTCTCGAGGGGTTTGAAGACGTTCAAGAAACTTTCGAATACGTTCAAGAGACTTTCGACGACATTCATAATACGTTTGATTACATTCATGAGGGATTCGAAGACGCTTGAGAGACTTTCAAAGACGTTCACGAGGGGTTTGAAGACGTTTAAGAGACTTCCGACGGCGTACATAATATGTTTGAAGACATTCATGTGGGGGTCGAAGATGCTTGAGAGACTTTCAAAGACATTCACGAGAGGTGCGAAGACATTCAGAAATTTTCGAAGACATTCAAGAGTTCTTTGACAATATTCATAATACGTTTGAAGACATCGATGAGAGGATCGACGATGTTTTAGAGACTTTCAAAGCCATTCACGGAGGGTTTGAAGACGTTCAAGAAACTTTCGAATACGTTCAAGAGACTTTCGACGACATTCATAATACGTTTGATTACATTCATGAGGGATTCGAAGACGCTTGAGATACTTTCAAAGACGTTCACGAGGGGTTCGAAGACGTTTAAGAGACTTTCGACGGCGTACATAATATGTTTGAAGACATTCATGTGGGGTTCGAAGACGCTTAAGAGACTTTTAAAGAAATTCACGTGTGGTGCGAAGACATTCAGAAACTTTCGAAAACATTCAAGAGTTCTTTGACAATATTCATAATACGTTTGAAGACATCGATGAGAGGATCGACGATGTTTCAGAGACTTTCAAAGACATTCACGAAGGGTTTGAAGGCGTTCGAGAAGTTTTCGAATACGTTCGAGAGACTTTCGGCCACATTCATAATACGTTTGAAGACATTCATCAGGGGTTCGAAGACGCTTGAGATACTTTCAAAGACCTTCACGAGAGGTTCGAAGACGTTCAAGAGACTTTCGACGACATTCATGATACGTTTGACGACATTCATGTGGGGTTCGAAGACGCTTAAGAGACTTTCAAATACATTCACGGGAGGTTTGAAGACGTTCAAGAGGCTTTCGAAGACGTTCAGAAATCTTCGACGACATGCATAATACGATCTTCGACGACATCCATAAACCGAAGACATTCATGACGTTTGAGTTTCGCCGTCATACATTCACAACAATTCGCTGTCGTACATTACAAACTCAAACGTCATGAATGTCTTCGGTTTATGGATGTCGTCGAAGATCGTATTATGCATGTCGTGGAAGATTTCTGAACGTCTTCGAAAGCCTCTTGAACGTCTTCAAACCTCCCGTGAATGTATTTGAAAGTCTCTTAAGCGTCTTCGAACCCCACATGAATGTCGTCAAACGTATCATGAATGTCGTCGAAAGTCTCTTGAACGTCTTCGAACCTCTCGTGAAGGTCTTTGAAAGTATCTCAAGCGTCTTCGAACCCCTGATGAATGTCTTCAAACGTATTATGAATGTGGCCGAAAGTCTCTCGAACGTATTCGAAAGTTTCTCGAACGCCTTCAAACCCTTCGTGAATGTCTTTGAAAGCCTCTGAAACATCGTCGATCCTCTCATCGATGTCTTCAAACGTATTATGAATATTGTCAAAGAACTCTTGAATGTCTTCGAAAGTTTCTGAATGTCTTCGCACCACTCGTGAATTTCTTTAAAAGTCTCTTAAGCGTCTTCGAACCCCACATGAATGTCTTCAAACATATTATGTACGCCGTCGAAAGTCTCTTAAACGTCTTCGAACCCCTCGTGAACGTCTTTGAAAGTATCTCAAGCGTCTTCGAATCCCTCATGAATGTAATCAAACGTATTATGAATGTCGTCGAAAGTCTCTTGAACGTATTCGAAAGTTTCTTGAACGTCTTCAAACCCTCCGAGAATGGCTTTGAAAGTCTCTAAAACATCGTCGATCCTCTCATCGATGTCTTCAAACGTATTATGAATATTGTCAAAGAACTCTTGAATGTCTTCGAAAATTTCTGAATGTCTTCGCACCTCTCGTGAATGTCTTTGAAAGTCTCTTAAGCATCTTCGACCCCCACATGAATGTCTTCAAACATATTATGTACGCCGTCGGAAGTCTCTTAAACGTCTTCGAACCCCTCGTGAACGTCTTTGAAAGTCTCTCAAGCGTCTTCGAATCCCTCATGAATGTAATCAAACGTATTATGAATGTCGTCGAAAGTCTCTTGAACGTATGCGAAAGTTTCTTGAACGTCTTCAAACCCCTCGAGAATGTATTTGAAAATCTCTACAACGTCATCGAACCCCCTCATCAATGTCTCAAACGTATTATGAATATCGTTAAAGATCTCTTGAATGTCTTCGAACGTCACTGAAGGTCTTCGCACCTCTCATGAATGTCTTCAAATTTCTTATGAACGTTTTCGAGAGTTTTTTGAATATCTCACGAACATCTTCGACCGTCTCATGATCGTCGTAGAAAGTCTCTTGAAACTCTTTGAAGGCCTCATGCACCTCTTCAAACGTCTTATGAATGTCGTCGAAAGTCTCTTGAATGTCTTCAAACGTATTATGAATGTCTTTGGACAAACCCCTCGTGAATGTCTTTGAAAGCCTCTCTTAAGCGTCTTCGAACCCCTCATGAATGTCTTCAGACGTATTATGAATGTCGTCGAAAGTCTCTTGAACGTATTCGGAAGTTTCTTGAACGTCTTCAAACCCCTTGTAAATGTCTTTTAAAGTCTCTTAAACGGCTTCGAACCCCTCACCAATGTCTTTAAACGTATTATAAATATCGTCACAGATCTCTTGAACGTCTTCGAAAGTCTCCGAAGGTCTTCGCACCTCTCATGAATGTCTTCAAACGTCTTATGAACGTTTTCGAAAGTCTCTGGAATGTCTCACGAACATCTTCAAACGTCTCATGAACGTCGTAGAAAGGCTCTTGAAACTTTTTGAACCCCTCATGCGTGTCTTCAAACGCCTTATGAATGTTTTCGAACGTCTCTTAAATGGCTTCGAACATCGTATGAATGTCTTCGGAAGTCTCTGGAACGTTTCACGAACGACTATCGAAAATCTTCGAATGCCTCGCAAACTTCCAACAAACGGCTCACGAACGTCTAACGAACGTATACTGATGAATGTCTTCGATTATCATTGGGCGATTATATTGATTTATTTTCAATTAAATTCCATACAAAAAAAAAATGAGTTTCACATTCGAAAGTAATATTGTTTTCAGTTGCACAATCCGATAGCTGGTGATGCTGACATAACTAAGTACGGGGTGAGGAGAATAAAAAGTACATAATGTTACATTTATTTTATTTGCATGAATCTTTATGATTCAGCCACCAATTACATATTTCTGATGCGATCAACCATTAACCGTGAGAGGGTCGTTACATTACGACTCAGCGATGGTTAGTAAAGAATGATCACTATTGCAGTCATAATGGTATTTACAAAATCGAGAGTACCTATTGAACAAAATGTCGAAACTTTTTTGAAGTCCATATTCGAGTCATCTTGAGAAAAGAATCCTGAATTGAGATAAAGTTTAGCACTTGTGGGTTTGCAGTCGGTGAATAATATAATGTCCTTTGCCATACATTATCTTTTTTACCAGTCTGCACCGCACCAATTACATATTTTGGTTTCTCTAGTTGGGAGGCAGCTTTTACGGTCCATGAATGTTTCGTTGTGCTTTGAAGCGATGGAAAGTCGTATAGATCCCAAGAGCGAAAACCCACATTCAATTATCGCCCACTTTCCAATGGTCGATGTAATGATAATTTATTGATCTCATCTAATATTATGTGGGGCATACGCCATTGTATCTTGAGTAATTCAACTTCTACCTCTAGTAGTTGATGATGACTGAATGCACAATTATTGCCATAGCGTGAAGGTATTAGAATTAACTCATGACGAGCATTAATTTTCGTAGAAAATATATTTTATGTACAGCACTAGTTTTTCCAGTTCTGTCACAAACTATGATATTATATCGGCGCTGTGATGTGATCGATACTATGATAGCGATTCATCATATGAAGAACACATGTGGTAATCAATGGTAAATACTTCATGATATTGATACATATCCTCTGCTACGTTCTTCGCATCAGTCTTTGCACACTCTCATCTTCTCTCTATAATTAGTTAAAAAAAAACACTCCAAGTAGGCATTTACAGTGAATGGATGTGTTGCTTTCCGATTGGAGTTGATGATTTGACGCCACTTATTAGTATCATTTGATAGTCGGATGGCGCAGTGCTTTATTGCTCCATAATCGATCTCATGTGATTGCAGTTTATCCGTTGATCTAAAGTAATGCCGACACCGGCGAAATAATAGATTGTTGTTTAATTCGTCTAGCACATATGACGATATAGTAATTGTGTTAACTTCATACACCGATGGCATGCATATATTTTTTAATGGTTGTCTCTGTTCTCCGCTCACGAGGCTTGACAGGTTCTTTATCTATGTGATATTTCATACATTGTTATCTTCGGTATCTTGTATGTATAGCAAATTGATATGCTTTTCTTCTTTTTATGTTGAGCCACGCGTATCGGAGCAATGTCTTCTTCGGTGGTACACACATTAATGGATAAATTGTTTTGAAGCACATTTTTTTTAATTTAAATTTGACCTATAGTTATTGGGAATCCAATATTCGATAGATTCAATACCGTTGAATAATGCATGTAAGAAGATCCGTGGTCACTGTTTCGTTCAGCTGGGTATAAAGCTGTAACTGTCACCCATGCGAAACGTGCATTATCTCTTGATTGTACATTAATCGCAGCCCTCATAATCATTATTTCCCGTGGCAATGAGATATAACATTTAACGCGTATTGATTTATACTTATTTACATTTATTGTAAGATTACGTATCCTTTGTAAAGCTCAACCACTTCCACGTTGTTGAAATTCATCGTGCAGAAGTTAAAGTATAGACCATCACGCGTTCAAGTCGAGTTCTCGCCACATTAACCCATCACCGCTGTGTCCTGCACCCATGCATATAGAATGCCTGTACATGAAATACTTCAATCCTTCCAGATTCGGTATTTGGCCTATCAATGACTATTGATGTTTAGTTGATAATCGTTGGCGCTTAATTCGGCTTTGCGATTTCAGTACTTCGATGAACTCGACGATCTGTATTTCCCACACAGCAAAGTCGTTGATCGAACTTAAGAGCGTGGCTTGGTTGTGCAAGATTTCTTCTGATGGTTTATTGTTGTTCTCCATATTAACGAGTTGAAAAGTCTTGCCAGAGAGATATGTGAACTCACTGCTTCATTCAAAGTGTGGCCACTTTTGAGCGCTGCCGACGATTAAAAATGGTCTCCCATCAGAAAATATTTTTGTCGTTCCCTTCTAGCTCGGAAAATGTAATAGAATCACCTCCACCAGAGTTTTTCAATTTCACGCTGATATATTTTAACGTGGAAAGCATGAAAAATAAATACACACGCAGAACGAGCCGATCGGGGTTCAACGGGAGCAAAAAAGAAAAGTATTTTTGTGAGTATTCTAGACCGCGAGTGCATCTATGCTCAAATGGTGCATGCAGTGGGATCAGTGGTCGAAGCATAAAAAAAAAAATCTCCGGCCACAGATCCACAAAGTTGATCGTTTTATAATAAATACCTCGTTTTCGTAGGTGTTTTGGATAGCCAAGACATTACTTGAGCGGAATGTTATTTTTTCAAAATGTTCCCTATGCTCGGAGGCTGGCATTGAACGTCGACGAACAAAAAAATTGTCTTTAGAATATGGCTGATTTGGTAAAAACTGTATAGCCTCAAGTGTCACTTGAATGGGTTTGATGTTGCTCTGCGAAGAGCGCTATGATTCGTGACAGGCTGGACTTCATACATACTGGAACACGTGGCAATATATATTAAAAACTCTAAGATGCTCTTTATAATACGCCAGTTCAGTCTCCATGACCTAGACGCGGTTCTGTAGAGATCGCGAAAGTCAATGATTGGCGAGCCTTGTCAGCTTTCACCTCTATGAGTGCACACTTTTCTGGACAGCAGATGCCTACCCCTACAGGGATAGTTAAAGAAAAAAAAACTTTTCGTTTATCCCCTGGCCAGGATGCACTATCTTGCAAGGTTTTTTTCTACAATAAGCCCCCACCCTACTATAAGCCTATGAGGATCCAAAAATCGAAATCCGAAGAAAGATCGAAACAGCAGTTTTCGCCATTCCTGTCTTCAACCTCCGAGGTGTCCTTGTGGAAGAGTCGGAAAACGGAAAATCAGTTAAGAAAAATGTCGAACCAAATTGAAGTTATCGATCTCGTCGATGATGAGATGAAGGTTGTCGTGAATATCGCCCATGACGACGAAGTGGAAGTTGGGGTAGACGAAGACGTTATTGATATCGCCGATGATGACGATGATGAGTGCGCGGACATTGAAGTGCTTGCACATGATGACATGGAACTGGCCGAGATGGACAGTGATACGGAATCATTTGATAGTGGATTGGGTGATGCCTCAGATAAGGGAGTCCATTATGTGCGTGAAATCATAGTGGACCAGCAGCGAATAAATCGATTGAACCGGGGCGTAATGGGCTGTGTGAACTACGAATATCTCACCGAAAATGATCAGGCGAAATTTTGCGTGCTGTGATACTTTGATATGCGGGGCACGGTTGATCAACTAATTGAAAGATGTGGCCACTTCAGCGAACGGTTTAACAACATCCAGGCAATATTTTGCAACAACTGCGGGGGGGGAGGACTCACCAAGTTTCAATGCGCGACACGTGCCCCACCTGCCTGAACTTATACTTGGTCGATGGTTCGTATTATCTTTAGTATGATTCAAAATATGATTATGTTTTAGATGTTAATAAGATTCATGATTTGTTATGTTCCAGGATAACGTATCCGCTGCGGATATTCAAAATAAAATAATTTGAAACAATGAAAACCAGCCAAACACACACACACACACACACACACACCAAAGATTTTATGTATAATATATATTATGCAAGGCCATTGTTCAATTTAATTATTAATAAACTATTGTTTTATTGTCACTTAATTCGAAGCATTCTTTATACCCCCCCCCCCCCCCCCCCCCGTCGTTCCACACATACACACACACACACACACGCGCAAAATACTCATCGCCGCCGGCTTCTCCCTCCCGCTAGTCGCTTGACAGATCACATGGCCCCCCTCCACAGAGGCCCCCCCTGTGACGTCACACGCGCCCGGCGACCCCTCTCCACTCCGCCGTACCCCCGCACTTGGCTGCCCCGCGCTGGAGCCCCCCGCCCCGCTCCCCCCTGAGATCCCGCACATTTGTGTAAGTTGTTTTTTTTTTATATATATAAACTCATGTGAATAGTCTAGACAAAAATGCTCCGCTTACATCTATAATGTTGATAATAAATTATCGGATTTTATGGGTTTTCAAGGACCCGCGACTCTATGATGCCCCCTCCCCCACAGAGTCGACAGCGGCTTCCCCCTCTCGCCCGCGGGTCCAGCTATCACCGGGAAGACATCGTCACCAAAAACTAGCATCCCCACTCTCTAACACCCCTCCCCTTTCCCTCCGCCGGAACCCCGCACTCGGCTGCCGCATGCAGGATCCCCCCCCCCCCCTCTGCCTCGCATACCCCGGCTTCCCCGCGCTCGACTCCCCCGCCCCGCTCCCCCCTGAGATCCCTGGGTTAGAACCGGCCTAGCTCCTCTACTAAGCACACCAAATATTAGATAAATAAAATATTAGACAATCATGGCAACGTCGTAGACGGCACAAATGCTACCTATCTTATCGGTATTCGGTAATTATGCCCGGGAACCCCAAACCACTCGGTCAGGATAATTAACAACGAATATTATTAATACTTATTTTCTTAATTAGTAATGATTACCTTATACTAATTTGATAACTATTTTTAGAATCTATACATTTCTAGGCAAAGATAAAATACCGGGGATTTCTTTCATACATAATTTTTGTTCAGAATATCGGAGAATCTTTAAAGTTTCTGATTTCTTCGAGAGTATAGACAACTTTAGTTACACTTTTCATTCCAGCGGAATTTTCTTTACTCGGACCGATATTCATTTTTAACAGCTCCTTCGGCCGATATTGGGGCCACGAACGGGGCGCATATGTCTCTAACTTCGCGACACTTCTGCCAACCCGGGCATTATGATATAGGCCTCCGAAGTTACTCTAGTGGCGCAGCCCTTGCGGCGAATTTTGGCAAAACTTGGATTGGTTTTCGTCTGCTAGTGCAGTATGCCGGTCGCCATTTAAATCAGGTGTTTGCGTGAATGACAGTACCGCGTGTGACGTTTACGTTCCAAAAACCGCGTTTCACGTCATATTTGGTATTGTTGACGCGTGTTTGAGGAAAAACTTTTCCCGTCACAGTCCTTTTCTCACCAGCAACAATTTCGCGGACTTCCGGTATATGATGACTATCGTAAAGTTTTCAAATAATAGTTGCAAATAAGATAAGATGCAAACAATAATTGAAAGAGAAATTTTGTTGTACGGCAAGAAATAATTTCTGTGCAGCCAATGTACGCAATTTCATTAACATTCTTCTCGTCACATACCTTTAGACATGCTTTTAGGGCGGAAGAAAGTCATGAGGATACATTGAAATCCGCAAGTAATCGTTATTAGTTCCATCACACTATTCGATCTACAATCGATGATGCTTGCTCAAGCCTAGCTCTTTCGTGTTTGTTCCGGTTTTACCAGAGATTAGTAGGGAGATGTACAACGCTCGCCTTTCCGGCGTGCCACGGAAAGGGCGCTCGCGGCGGCGAGTTCGGGAATATGATTTTGTGTGCATCGCCTCTGTCGAGGTTGCAGATTCCCTTATAGCCGCGCGAGTCGTGAGCACCGCTCAAGTCGATATCGCAGTCAGCGTGCACACGAATGGGTAGCTCGGTGGGAGAAAAGTCTCTACCCCTCGGTCACTCGACAGCCGAACGGAGCGAGGTTTTCCGTCCGATCGAGCTCGACATATGTGTGGCCGTACTGCGGATTGGAATATGCATTAAATGAATTTCAAAGAGAAAAACATGTATCGAGAAAATTGTTTTCTCTCGGTTGGCCGTTTATGCCGAGAATGCGGGTTAAAAAAATTAACGACGAACCGCGTTGAAAAATAAAACGCCGAAACGACCGTGGAAGGTTCAAAAAGAAATCTTGAGCCTTTGCCGCGGTCGTTACGGCGTTTTTTTTTTCAACAGTAAACATTATGAATAAGCGTGTATCATAAATGTTTTTCTATCCTCAATGAGCGTCGTGGCTCAGTTGGCAGCGTGACGGATTGACGATGCTTGCGGTCCAGGTTCGATCCCTGGTTAATTGACTTTTTTAATCTATTTTTTTTCTTCATTTTATATTCAAAAAATGTTCTTATTCAAAAAATGTAATTAGTTCGTAAGAGTAAAGAGTAAGTTCGTAAGAGAGTAAATAAGAGATGTCCAGGCATTATTTATGATATTTAATTCATATATGTTTAATTTTAAAAAAGACATTGGCTACCGGGGATCGAACTTGCATCTTCTGCACTCAGAGCCCGCAGGCTGATGTATCAAACGCGAACCTCTTGTGACTGCAAACCTGCCTTACGCATACACACTTATCCAACCTTTAAAAAAAATTCGCTGCATACCATTTGCATATTGTTTTTATGACCCCAAAGTATTATTGAAGACAAATGAAAACGATTTTTCCCAATTCCTGGAATGGGATTATCCCTTAAAGAAAAGAAATTGATTTTTTGATCGTTGTATGATGGGTAAAATGGGTATATAAAAAAAAACTCGAAAGTATGGGCCGGAATATTTTTATTTTTTTTACACAACGTCAGAAAGGGCTTTAAGAATAACGTTAATACATTTCCGTTCAAAATATTAAAAAATGGCGCCGTTATGCACATTGCCGCGGAGGCCCTCCGCGCGATACGCGCGGTCGTTGTCCCAGCTGTTACGCGGTCATGTCACATCTGAAAAAAAAACAATCAGCTCATTCGTGAGTAGTGTTGCTACAATGTATGCATAGCGGTTTTTTTCGACCATTAAAAACATTATGGTGAGCCATAATTTCAGTGAAAAATACAAATTTTTTTCCTCGGCTCACCATAATTTTTTTAATTGTCGAGAAAAAAACCGCTACGCTACATTGTAGCGCCACTACTCACGAATGAGCTGATTTTTTTTAGC
>OY723393.1:5464997-5552062 GCA_963210295.1 Ophion ellenae
CATCAATTTTTTATAGTTTTCTCATCATCAGTTGATATTTTATCACTTTGGATAACATTTTTCCTAACGATAAACAGCCGGAAGAAAATTGCAAGAGGCTGCAAACATTTTTGGACCTCCACGGAATAAAATATTGGGAGTACAAATAAGTCTTCGCCGTTTGACAAAAGATGGCCCCATCAGGAGGTTATGGTTGAAATTGTCAGATGTAAAACGTCACATCGTAACGTTGGACATCTGGCAAGACCATAACCTTGAAATTTTAGCGATTTTGTATCAGCATCACATAACTTTTTTCGTGCGAAAATGTCGAGTTTTGAGCCGAATAAGCGTCAGTTGCGGGAACGCTTGCGTTTGGCACTAATCTCTCTCAAATAATGCTTCGAACTCCGCGTCTTCGGCCTTTTGCACTTTCGGCCTTCTGCTACGTTCTTTGTCTTCGGCGTCAAACACGATGTTCTTAAATTTTTGAAACCACTCACAACTTCTCTCACTTAAAGCAGCCTCACCGTGTGCTTCTACAGGCAATCGATGCGCCTCAGCTGCAGATTTCTTCAAATTAAAGAAGTAAATCAAGTTTCCGCAAATGACGCTTATACTTATTATAATGCGCAATTAAAGAATAAAGCACATTTCAAAACTCGAGTGCATATAAGCACTACATCAATGAGCGTACAAAAATGACAAGTGGAGAGATAGATTGCGAAAAGTCTCGTATCAACATCACTGAGTTATTAATTCGGTACAAAGAATTGTTCAACCTGTAAAATCTATTAACAAAAAGAGTAGAAAAAAGTGTGTTTTCTATTTTTCATAAAACTTTAAACTTCTTTGCGGGAAACCATGAGATCATAAAAGTTTCCACTCTTGTAAAATAAAAAGTTCCCTCAAAACATGAGCACATCCCTAAATCGCGCAGTTTTCATTTCGTTTTATGCTAGCAGTTGAAACGTGCCATATTTTTCTGAAAAAGTTGACGGATCAACTGGCTAAGACGAGACAATTTTTGTTCTTTCTTTTAAGTAAAAAATGACTTATAAACTACTTTTTAAATATGTTTGACTTATAGTTTGTAATGTATTGGATTTTACAAAAAGGGCACTTACTTTTGAAAGCCCAGGTTGACGAAGACTCGAGCCCGGTGAGAAACCGCGAAATATCCTCGTCACATTTCTGTGAAACGCGAACATTCCGAGGCTCCCTCTTCCACACTTCTATCAATAACGAAGGGTCCCATAGATCGAGTAGCCTCACAAGATCCACGGCATTGTTTGCCTGCGACGTAGAGTCGACAACCTTAAGTTCCTTTGAGATGCGAGATCGATTCGTCCTCGAGTCGTAATTATGCCTCGAATAAGTCTCGTTTGCTGATGAGAATTGATTTTCAAGATTTTCGGTACTCCAATTTTGTTCGGAACCATTCGTCGTAGCCGCACAAATTATGAGTGTGGTGTACAAAATTGCGATATAGTTATCCATTTCACGCCTGTTTGGAGTGTTTTGAATGCCGCGCACGACCTTATTTTTGGTGTTTACTTTGATTTTATTGTTATTTTAACAATGTATTTATTTTATTTAATTAATTAATTTTTTTAAATTTAGGTTTATTTTTTATTTTTGTACTATATATATTTAAAACTTGTTGATTACAGATATTAAATTTTGTGTAGAATTGATCGATAGACTTATTTGTATGGGTCTATATAATTGAGCCGTGCAAGCGACACAACTGTGCCATTGCGATCAAATGCACCTCGTGTATATTGTGTACATCGTTCTACCTTTATCCCTAACTCTCCCACCAAACCCGCTACGAACATTCGCTCCATAACAGCGTTTCTTCTGATTTGTTAGGTACGAGTATCAGACATCAACTTTCCACGGGAAATACGATAAGCTGCTAATGACCCTGTGACTAACGACTGTCTTTTCTAGTAACTGTACGTGCGTCGCACGAACAAAGAAATTAGGTTCGGAATGGGGGGGGGGGGGGGCAAATATTCTGGAAATATTCAAATTAAAAATGTTATTTTTTATCGTGGATGTTGTGATACGTGTAATCTCTATTCGTTAGAGAGCAACAAATAATACCGAGAAAAGTTAAAACTTAATGTATCATCAAATATAAACCATATTAATTTGGAAATTAATACTAATAAACCATTATACATGAGTATCTAAAAGGGCAATACAAGATCTGTCCGGAAAGTATACAACCTTTTCCTCTAACGTTTTACGTAATTGTACTACCGTCAAAAACGAGAAGTCGCCATTTAGGAAGGACTTCTATGCATCGCCTTATCAAGTAGGACGGTCCTACAAATCCCCAGTTGGCAACGGTAGGCTGTTGAGTAAACATTAAATTTATGGGTAGCATTTAACGCTGACAGAACACATCAAAGAGTGTGCATACAATTATACGAAATACTTGGACATTCTTGTTCAAAAACCATCCGTATGATTCATAAAGTGTATGTCGATGAATCTATAAGTGATACCCATATTGAAGAGAGGTTTAGGCGATTAAAGAATGAGCGGACATCGGTTAAAAGCAACTTCAAGACTGTGCTTGACAGGAAGACCTCATCGGAATACCAATTACTAAAATTTCGGAAATGTTGAGTCAACGCTTGGGTATACGTCGCGCCGCTACAATAGTACATAAAGATTACATACATAGAGACAAAAAGGGTTGTCGAGTGGAAATCGCCTAGGACAACTTGAAAACAATAAGAGAAAGTCTCTTTTAGACACTCTTTCAGAAACTGAAACTAATTTTCAGGCAATAAAATGTGTGATCAATACAAATCAAACTTTCATTGCTCAAACACAACGAGCGACGTATACATATAGATTTCAAGGTGCTAAAAATATCCATTAGCCTCGCATCAAGCGCAACGACTAAAAAAAGTCTGCAGATAGCGCGACGTCAAATACGGTTGTGTTTGCTCGATCACGGAAAAAACGTATAACTCGAGGTATTGCGGGGCCCAAAAACGAATTTGTATTGCATCCAACATACGCAATGAAAAATTTTGAGCGCTTTAGGCATCGAAAGGAAAAAAGATGAGGGTTTCTTAAAGTGTAAATAGAAAGCTGATTTGGAGATTTCTAGTATTTTTTAGATGGCTGACAGATATCGTAGAAAAAAGAAAAGAAACATCTTGCGCTTTTTTGCTAAAAAGATGGATTTCTTCGCAGTGATAGGAGACATTGAAAAACTTATATTTCTCAGTATACAGGCTTAGTATACAGGAAAAAAAACTCATGTATTTTTTTTCACTTCAACGGAAGGCAATAAAAAAGTATACCGTAAAACTACACTATTATAGTCCAGGGCCTCAACTATATTCCAGATACCTCTTCAAACAAAACCGCAATGGCTGCGACTATTAAATATATAAAAACGAGGTCTTAAATATATAAATTTATTCATTAGTGGGAGAAGCACAAGTTCGAAACCTGACAAATCTGGACCATAGTTGTGCAGTTTTGCGGTACCTTTACGGATATACATTTTTCATTGCTTCAGTTGATGTAAGAAAAATTCATAGATTGATTCCTGTATACCGAGAAATATCAAATTTTCAATGCCTCTGATCGCTGCGCATAAAGCCATGTTTTTTGCTTTGCAGACTAAAATATAAAGGTTAATTGATTTTGGTTAATGTAAGACAAACAATAAAATGGTAATATTATTAGGTAATCGGAAGCCAGAAGTATGTATTTCTCTTGCATTAATTAAAAACAGTCAACATGTTATATCTTTAGAGACTGCGAAGCCAAAAATATGAATGCACAGCAGCTATCGAAGGTATCGAAAACCTCAAATTTGGAGATATAGAAGAGCCAGCCTATGAATTTTTCTCACATAAACTGAAGGCAATGAAAAATGTTTATCCGTAAATATATACATTTTTCATTACCTTCCGTTGATGTCAGAAAAAATCATGAATTGGCTTCAGTAAACCGAGAAAAATATTTTTTTCAATGTTCACGATCGCTGCAATAAATTCACGTTTGGATTTTTTGTCTTACAGGAGATAAAAACAGTCGACATTTTATATCTTTAGAGACTGCTACACAAAAATTATGGATTTCTTCGCAGCGATCGGAGACACTGAAAACCTCAAATTTCTAGATATCGAGGAGCCAGTTTAGAAATTTTTCTGACACCAACCAAAGGCAAGTAACAAAGTATATCTCTACGGATAAACATTTTTCATTGCTTTTAATTGATGCGAGAAACGTTCATGAATTAGCTCCTTTATACAGAGATTTTTTTTGTCGTTTAATAGGGAACTATGATCTGTTACATAAGTAACAATAAATAGTTGTGATGCTTAGAGGTGTAATGTGGATATGCGTTGTGTGGTTAGCGGTTGCATCCAGCGATGCACACTGCACTACTTTCCGCTTTTTCTTGTTTTTTTATTATTTTGTTTTGGCTTTCATTCGGCCCGAAATCTTTCTCGCAGGTCTAATGGTTTGTGCTTTTTGAGTCTTCGCGAGATAGCTCTCCCGTCGAGGAGATTCGATGCAAGTAGGTTTGGATGGTTAGCGAGTCGCGTTTCGTAGCGTGCGCATTGTTCGTATACCACTTTTTTATGGTGTCTATACCGAGATCCTTGTGCAGCCTGGCGTTGGTGACGTACCAAGGAGCATTTGTGATGGCGCGAAGAGTCTTGGCTTGGAATCGTTGTAATATTTCGATGTTCGAGTTACCTGCCGTTCCCCACAGTTGTATCCCGTAGGTCCATATAGGTTTGAGTATTATTTTGTATATCAACAGCTTGTTGTTAAGCAATAATTTCGACCTCTTGCCTATCAGCCAATACATTTTCCGTAGGCGGAGGTCGAGCTGTCTCCTTTTGTTTTTTATGTGGTTGGACCAGGTTTGTCTTCGATCGAGGTGCCTAGGTATTTCACTTCGTTAACAAGTGGGAGAGGTTGGCCATTCAGTAGTACTGTTGGACAGTCCTTTCTCTTCATTGTGAACGTTATGTGGGCAGATTTTGTGTCGCTGGCCTTGATCCTCCATCTTTCAAGCCATCCTTGCACTTCGTTTAGTCCTCCTTGGAGTATTTCTGATGCTGTGTCAGGGTCCTCGTGGATCGATAGAATGGCTGTGTCGTCAGCGAATGTTGCTATGGTGGTGTTGTTATTCACAGGAAGGTCGGCTGTGAAGATGGTCTAAAGGACTGGGCCTAGGACACTTCCTTGTGGAACCCCCGATCTTATTGGGAAGAATCGAGATTGTTCTGACCCGTGCTTCACCTGGAATTTCCGATTGCTCAGATATGACTTTAAAAGCAGGTAATATTGTGGGATACGTATTTTGATTTTGTATAACAGACCAGGGTGTACCAGGATTTTGTGAGTGTGTGTGTGTGTGTGTGTGTGTGTGTGTGTGTGTGTGTGTGTGTGTGTGTGTGTGTGTGTGTGTGTGTGTGTGTGTGTGTGTGTGTGTGTGTGTGTGTGTGTGTGTGTGTGTGTGTGTGTGTGTGTGTGTGTGTGTGTGTGTGTGTGTGTGTGTGTGTTACGTAGAGGGCTAAGAAAAGGTGCGTGAATTTATCCAGATGGTCTTTTTTTCTTACGTTGAGCGCCAGGGACCGTCATACCCTATCGCTTCGCATGTGTAACTCGAGCCTCATCATTCCATAGGTTCACACTTGAAAACCCATAAAATTTTATGACAGCATGCGACGAAGACAGTGATCCGGGGAAAAAAATGCATTTCCATTTTACAGGGCTTTAGTATTTCATCTCTGAATGATAATATATATAGAGAGTGCAACGTCGCCCGACGATTTTCGGTGAGATATTCGTAGTTCACACAGCCCATGACGCCCCGGTTCAATCGATTTATTCGCTGCTGGTCCACTATGATTTCACGCACATAATGGACTCCCTTATCTGAGGCATCGCCCAATCCACTATCAAATGATTCCGTATCACTGTCCATCTCGGCCAGTTCCATGTCATCATGTGCAAGCACTTCAATGTCCGCGTACTCATCATCGTCATCATCGGCGATATCAATAACGTCTTCGTCTACCCCAACTTCCACTTCGTCGTCATGGGCGATATTCACGACAACCTCCATCTCATCATCGACGAGATCGATCACTTCAATTTGGTTCGACATTTTTCTTAACTGATTTTCCGTTTTCCGACTCTTCCACAAGGACACCTCGGAGGTTGAAGACTGGAATGGCGAAAACTGCTGTTCCGATCCTTCTTCGGATTTCGATTTTTGGATCCTCATAGGCTTATAGTAGGGTGGGGGCTTATTGTAGAAAAAAACCTTGCAAGATAGTGCATCCTGGCCAGGGGATAAACGAAAAGTTTTTTGTTCTTTAACTATCCCTGTAGGGGTAGGCATCTGCTGTCCAGAAAAGTGTGCACTCATAGAGGTGAAAGCTGGCCAGGCTCGCCAATCATTGACGTTCGCGATCTCTACAGAACCGCGTCTAGGTCATGGAGACTGAACTGGCGTATTATAAAGAGCATCTTAGAGTTTTTAATATATATTGCCACGTGTTCCAGTATGTATGAAGTCCAGCCTGTCACGAATCATAGCGCTCTTCGCAGAGCAACATCAAACCTATTCAAGTGACACTTGAGGCTATACCGTTTTTACCAAATCAGCCATATTCTAAAGACAATTTTTTTTGTTCGTCGACGTTCAATGCCAGCCTTCGAGCATCGGGAACAATTTGAAAAAATAACATTCCGCTCAAGTAACGTCTCGGCTATCCAAAACACATACGAAAACGAGGTATTTATTACAAAACGATCAACTTTGTGGATCTATGGCCGGAGAATTTTTTTTTAGGCTTCGACCACTGATCCCACTGCATGCACCATTTGAGCATAGATGCACTCGCAGTCTGGAATACTCACAAAAATACTTTTCTTTTTTTGCTCCCGTTAAACCCCAATCGGCTCGTTCTGCGTGTGTATTTATTTTTCATGCTTTTCACGTTAAAAGATATCGGCGTGCTATGGAAAAACTCTGGTGGAGGTGATTCTATTACATTTTCCAAGCTAGAAGGGAACGACAAAAATATTTTCTGATAGGAGACCTGTTTTAATCGTCGGCAGCGCTCAAAAGTGGCCACACTTTGAATGAAGCAGTGAGTTCACATATCTCTCTGGCAAGACTTTTCAACTCGTTAATAGGGAGAACAACAATGAACCATCAGAAGAAATCTTGCACAACCAAGCCACGCTCTTAAGTTCGATCGACGACTTTGCTGCGTGGGAGATACAGATCGTCGAGTTCATCGAAGTACTGAAATCGCAAAGCCGAATTAAGCGCCAACTATTATCAACCAAACATCAATAGTCATTGATAGGCCAAATACCGAATCGGGAAGGATTGAAGTATTTCATGTACAGGCATTCTATGTGCATGGGTGCAGGACACAGCGGTGATGGGCTAATGTGGCGAGAACTCGAATTGAACGCGAGATGGTCTATACTTTAACTTCTGCTCGATGAATTTCAACAACGTGGAAGTGGTTGAGCTTTACAAAAGATACGTAATCTTACAATAAATGTAAATAAGTATAAATCAATACGCGTTAAATGTTATATCTCATTGCCACGGGAAATAATGATTATGAGGGCTGCGATTAATGTGCAATTAAGAGATAATGCACGTTTCGCATGGGTGACAGTTACAGCTTTATACCCAGCTGAACGAAACAGTGACCACGGATCTTCTTACATGCATTATTCAACGGTATTGAATCTATCGAATATTAGATTCCCAATAACTATAGGTCAAATTTAAAAAAAAATGTGCTTCAAAACAATTTATCCATTAATGTGTGTACCACCGAAGAAGACATTGCGCCGATACGCATGGCTCAACATAAAAAGAAGAAAAGCATATCAATTTGCTATACATACAAGATACCGAAGATAACAATGTATGACATATCACATAGAAAAAGAACCTGTCAAGCCTCGTGAGCGCAGAACAGAGACAACCATTAAAAAATATATGTATTCCATCGGTGTATGAAGTTAACACAATTACTATATCGTCATATGTGCTAGACGAATTAAACAACAATCTATTATTTCGCCGGTGTCGGCATTACTTTAGATCAACGGATAAACTGCAATCACATGAGATCGATTATGGAGCAATAAAGCACTGCGCCATCCGACTATCAAATGATACTAATAAGTGGCTTCAAATCATCAACTCCAATTGGAAAGCAACACATCCATTCACTGTAAATGCCTACTTGGAGTGTTTTTTAAAACTAATTATAGAGAGAAGATGAGAGTGTGCAAAGACTGATGCGAAGAACGTAGCAGAGGATATATATCAATATCATGAAGTATTTACTATTGATTACCACATGTGTTTTTCATATGATGAATCACTATCATAGTATCGATCACATCACAGCGCCGATTTCATATCATAGTTGGTGACAGAACTGGAAAAACTAGTGCTGCACATGAAATATGTTTTCTACGAAAATTAATGCTCGTCATGAGTTACTTCTAATACCTTCACGCTATGGCAATAATTGTCCATTGAGTCATCATCAACTACTAGAGGTAGAAGTTGAATTACTCAAGATACAATGGCGTATGCCCCACATAATATTAGATGAGATCAATAAATTATCATTACATCGACCATTGGAAAGTGGGCGATACTTGAATGTGGGTTTTCGCTCTTGGGATCTATACGACTGTCCATCGCTTCAAAGCACAACGAAACATTCATGGACCGTAAAAGCTGCCTCCCAACTAGAGAAACCAAAATATGTAATTGGTGCGGTGCAGACTGGTAAAAAAGATAATGTATGGCAAAGGACATTATATTATTCACCGACTGCAAACTCACAAGTGCTAAACTTTATGTCAATTCAGGATTCTTTTCTCAAGATGACTCGAATATGGACTTCAAAAAGTTTCGACATTTTGTTCAATAGGTACTCTCGATTTTGTAAATACCATTATGACTGTAATAGTGATCGTTCTTTACTAACCATCGCTGAGTCTTAATGTAACGACCATCTCACGGTTAATGATTGATCGCATCAGAAATATGTAATTGGTGGCTGAATCATAAAGAATCATGCAAATAAAATAAATGTAACATTATGTACTTTTTATTCTCCTCACCCCGTACTTAGTTATGTCAGCATCACCAGCTATCGGATTGTGCAACTGAAAACAATATTACTTTCGAATGTGAAACTCATTTTTTTTTGTATGGAATTTGATTGAAAATAAATTAATATAATCGCCCAATGATAATCGAAGACATTCATCGGTATACGTTCGTTCGACGTTCGTGAGCCGTTTGTTGGAAGTTTGCGAGGCATTCGAAGATTTTCGATAGTCGTTCATGAAACGTTCCAGAGACTTCCGAAGACATTCATACGATGTTCGAAGCCATTTAAGAGACGTTCGAAAACATTCATAAGGCGTTTGAAGACACGCATGAGGGGTTCAAAAATTTTCAAGAGCCTTTCTGTGACGTTCATGAGACGTTTGAAGCTGTTCGTGAGACATTCAAAAGACTCTCGAAAACGTTCATAAGACGTTTGAAGACATTCATGAGAGGTGCGAAGACCTTCGGAGACATTCGAAAACGTTCAAGAGATCTGTGACGATATTTATAATACGTTTAAAGACATTGGTGAGGGGTTCGAAGTCGTTTAGGAGACTTTAAAAGACATTTACAAGGGGTTTGAAGATGTTCAAGAAACTTTCGAATACGTTCAAGAGACTTTCGACGACATTCATAATACGTTTGAAGACATTCATGAGGGGTTCGAAGACGCGTAAGAGAGGCTTTCAAAGACATTCACGAGGGGTTTGTCCGAAGACATTCATAATACGTTTGAAGACATTCAAGAGACTTTCGACGACATTCATAAGACGTTTGAAGAGATGCATGAGGCCTTCAAAGAGTTTCAAGAGACTTTCTACGACGATCATGAGACGTTTGAAGATGTTCGTGAGTTATTCAAAAAACTTTCGAAAACGTTCATAAGAAGTTTGAAGACATTCATGAGAGGTGCGAAGACCTTCAGTGACGTTCGAAGACATTCAAGAGATCTTTAACGATATTCATAATACGTTTGAGACATCGATGAGGGGGTTCGACGACGTTTTAGAGACTGTCAAAGACATTCACGAGGGGTTTGAAGACGTTCAAGAAACTTTCGAATACGTTCGAGAGACTTTCGGCCACATTCATAATACGTTTGAAGACATTCATGAGGGGTTCGAAGACGCTTGAGAGACTTTCAAAGACCTTCACAAGAGGTTCGAAGACGTTCAAGAGACTTTCGACGACATTCATGATACGTTTGAAGACATTCATGTGGGGTTCGAAGACGCTTAAGAGACTTTCAAATACATTCACGGGAGGTTTGAAGACATTCAAGAGGCTTTCGAAGACGTTCAGAAATCTTCGACGACATGCACAATACGATCTTCGACGACATCCATAAATCGAAGACATTCATGACGTTTGAGTTTCGCTGTCATACATTTCCAACAATTCGCTGTCATACATTTCAAACTCAAACGTCATGAATGTCTTCGGTTTATGGATGTCGTCGAAGATCGTATTATGCATGTCGTCGAAGATTTCTGAACGTCTTCGAAAGCCTCTTCAATGTCTTCAAACCTCCCGTGAATGTATTTGAAAGTCTCTTAAGCGTCTTCGAACCCCACATGAATGTCTTCAAACGTATCATGAATGTCGTCGAAAGTCTCTTGAACGTCTTCGAACCTCTCGTGAAGGTCTTTGAAAGTCTCTCAAGCGTCTTCGAACCCCTCATGAATGTTTTCAAACGTATTATGAATGTGGCCGAAAGTCTCTCGAACGTATTTGAAAGTTTCTCGAACGCCTTCAAACCCTTCGTGAATGTCTTTGAAAGTCTCTAAAACATCGTCGATCCTCTCATCGATGTCTTCAAACGTATTATGAATATTGTCAAAGAACTCTTGAATGTCTTCGAAAGTTTCTGAATGTCGTCGCACCTCTCGTGAATGTTTTTAAAAGTCTCTTAAGCGTCTTCGAATCCCACATGAATGTCTTCAAACATATTATGTACGCCGTCGAAAGTCTCTTAAACGTCTTCGAACCCCTCGTGAACGTCTTTGAAAGTCTCTCAAGCGTCTTCGAATCCGTCATGAATGTAATCAAACGTATTATGAATGTCGTCGAAAGTCTCTTGAACGTTTTCGAACGTTTCTTGAACGTCTTCAAACCCTCCGTGAATGTCTTTGAAAGTCTCTAAAACATCATCGATCCTCTCATCGATGTCTTCAAACGTAATATGAATATTGTCAAAGAACTCATGAATGTCGTCGAAAGTCTCTTGAACGTCTTCGAACCTCTCGTGAAGGTCTTTGAAAGTCTCTCATGCGTCTTCGAACCCATCATGAATGTCTTCAAACGTATTATGAATGTGGCCGAAAGTCTCTCGAACGTATTCGAAAGTTTCTCGAGCGCCTTCAAACCCTTCGTGAATGTCTTCGAAAGTCTCTAAAACATCGTCGATCCTCTCATCGATGTCTTCAAACGTATTATGAATATTGTCAACGAACTCTTGAATGTCTTCGCACCTCTCGTGAATGTCTTTAAAAGTCTCTTAAGCGTCTTCGAACCCCACATAAATGTCTTCAAACATATTATGTGCGCCGTCGAAAGTCTCTTAAACGTCGTCGAACACCTCGTGAACGTCTTTGAAAGTCTCTCAAGCGTCTTCGAATCCCTCATGAATGTAATGAAACGTATTATGAATGTCGTCGAAAGTCTCTTGAACGTATTCGAAAGTTTCTTGACCGTCTTCAAACCCTCCGTGAATGTCTTTGAAAGTCTCTAAAACATCGTCGATCCTCTCATCGATGTCTTCAAACGTATTATGAATATTGTCAAAGAACTCTTGAATGTCTTCGAAAGTTTCTGAATGTCTTCGCACCTCTCGTGAATGTCTTTGAAAGTCTCTTAAGCATCTTCGAACCCCACATGAATGTCTTCAAACAGATTATGTACGCCGTCGAAAGTCTCTTAAAGGTCTTCGAACCCCTCGTCAACGTTTTTGAAAGTCTCTCAAGCGTCTTCGAATCCCTCATGAATGTAATCAAACGTATTATGAATGTCGTCGAAAGTCTCTTGAACGTATTCGAAAGTTTCTTGAACGGCTTCAAACCCCTCGTGAATGTCGTTGAAAGTCTCTAAAACGTCGTCGAACCCCCTCATCGATGTCTCAAACGTATTATGAATATCGTTAACGATCTCTTGAATGTCTTCGAACGTCTCCGAAGGTCTTCGCACCTCTCATGAATGTCTTCAAACGTCTTATGAACGTTTTCGAGAGTCTCTTGAATGTCTCACGAACATCTTCAAACGTCTCATGAACGTCGTAGAAAGGCTCTTGAAACTTTTCGACCCCCTCATGCGTGTCTTCAAACGCCTTATGAATGTTTTTGAACGTCTCTTAAATGGCTTCGAACATCGTATGAATGTCTTCGGAAGTCTCTGGAACGTTTCATGAACGACTATCGAAAATCTTCGAATGCCTCGCAAACTTCCAACAAACGGCTCACGAACGTCTAACGAACGTATACCGATGAATGTCTTCGATTATCATTGGGCGATTATATTAATTTATTTTCAATCAAATTCCATACAAAAAAAATGAGTTTCACATTCGAAAGTAATATTGTTTTCAGTTGCACAATCCGATAGCTGGTGATGCTGACATAACTAAGTACGGGGTGAGGAGAATAAAAAGTACATAATGTTACATTTATTTTATTTGCATGAATCTTTATGATTCAGCCACCAATTACATATTTCTGATGCGATCAGTCATTAACCGTGAGAGGGTCGTTACATTAAGACTCAGCGATGGTTAGTAAAGAACGATCACTATTACAGTCATAATGGGATTTACAAAATCGAGAGTACCTATTGAACAAAATTTCGAAACTTTTTTGAAGTCCATATTCGAGTCATCTTGAGAAAAGAATCCTGAATTGACATAAAGTTTAGCACTTGTGAGTTTGCAGTCGGTGAATAATATAATGTCCTTTGCCATACATTATCTTTTTTACCAGTCTGCACCGCACCAATTACATATTTTGGTTTCTCTAGTTGGGAGGCAGCTTTTACGGTCCATGAATGTTTCGTTGTGCTTTGAAGCGATGGAGAGTCGTATAGATCCCAAGAGCGAAAACCCACATTCAAGTATCGCCCACTTTCCAATGGTCGATGTAATGATAATTTATTGATCTCATCTAATATTATGTGGGACATACGCCATTGTATCTTGAGTAATTCAACTTCTACCTCTAGTAGTTGATGATGACTGAATGGACAATTATTGCCATAGCGTGAAGGTATTAGAAGTAACTCATGACGAGCATTAATTTTCGTAGAAAATATATTTAACGTGCAGCACTAGTTTTTCCAGTTCTGTCACAAACTATGATATGAAATCGGCGCTGTGATGTGATCGATACTATGATAGTGATTCATCATATGAAAAACACATGTGGTAATCAATAGTAAATACTTCATGATAGTGATACATATTCTCTGCTACGTTCTTCGCATCAGTATTTGCACACTCTCATCTTCTCTCTATAATTAGTTTAAAAAATCACGCCAAGTAGGCATTTACAGTGAATGGATGTGTTGCTTTCCAGTTGGAGTTGATGATTTGAAGCCACTTATTAGTATCATTTGATAGTCGGATGGCGCAGTGCTTTATTGCTCCATAATCGATCTCATGTGATTGCAGTTTATCCGTTGATCTAAAGTAATGCCGACACCGGCGAAATAATAGATTGTTGTTTAATTCGTCTAGCACATATGACGATATAGTCATTGTGTTAACTTCATACACCGATGGAATACATATATTTTTTAATGGTTGTCTCTGTTCTGCGCTCACGAGGCTTGACAGGTTCTTTATCTATGTGATATGTCATACATTGTTATCTTCGGTATCTTGTATGTATAGCAAATTGATATGCTTTTCTTCTTTTTATGTTGAGCCATGCGTATCGGAGGAACGTCTTCTTCGGTGGTACACACATTAATGGATAAATTGTTTTGACGCACAATTTTTTTTTTTAATTTGACCTATAGTTATTGGGAATCTAATATTCGATAGATTCAATACCGTTGAATAATGCATGTAAGAAGATCCGTGGTCACTGTTTCGTTCAGCTGTGTATAAAGCTGTAACTATCACCCATGCGAAACGTGCATTTTCTCTTGATTGCACATTAATCGCAGCCCTCATAATCATTATTTCCCGTGGCAATGAGATATAACATTTAACGCGTATTGATTTATACTTATTTACATTTATTGTAAGATTACGTATCTTTTGTAAAGCTCAACCACTTCCACGTTGTTGAAATTCATCGATCAGAAGTTAAAGTATAGACCATCACGCGTTCAAGTTGAGTTCTCGCCACATTAACCCATCACCGCTGTGTCCTGCACCCATGCATATAGAATGCCTGTACATGAAATACTTCAATCCTTCCAGATTCGGTATTTGGCCTATCAATGACTATTGATGTTTGGTTGATAATAGTTGGCTCTTAATTCGGCTTTGCGATTTCAGTACTTCGATGAACTCGACGATCCGTATCTCCCACGCAGCAAAGTCGTCGATCGAACTTAAGAGCGTGGCTTGGTTGTGCAAGATTTCTTCTGATGGTTCATTGGTGTTCTCCATATTAACGAGTTGAAAAGTCTTGCCAGAGAGATATGTGAACTCACTGCTTCATTCAAAGTGTGGCCACTTTTGAGCGCTGCCGACGATTAAAAATGGTCTCCTATAAGAAAATATTTTTGTCGTTCCCTTCTAGCTCGGAAAATGTAATAGAATCACCTCCACCAGAGTTTTTCCATATCACGATGATATCTTTTAACGTGGAAAGCATGAAAAATAAATACACACGCAGAACGAGCCGATCGGGGTTCAACGGGAGCAAAAAAAGAAAAGTATTTTTGTGAGTATTCCAGACCGCGAGTGCATCTATGCTCAAATGGTGCATGCAGTGGGATCAGTGGTCGAAGCCTAAAAAAAACTCTCCGGCCATAGATCCACAAAGTTGATCGTTTTGTAATAAATACCTCGTTTTCGTATGTGTTTTGGATAGCCAAGACGTTACTTGAGCGGAATGTTATTTTTTCAAAATGTTCCCGATGCTCGGAGGCTGGCATTGAACGTCGACGAACAAAAAAAATTTTCTTTAGAATATGGCTGATTTGGTAAAAACTGTATAGCCACAAGTGTCACTTGAATAGGTTTGATGTTGCTCTGCGAAGAGCGCTATGATTCGTGACAGGCTGGACTTCATACATACTGGAACACGTGGCAATATCTATTAAAAACTCTAAGAGGCTCTTTATAATACGCCAGTTCAGTCTCCATGACCTAGACGCGGTTCTGTAGAGATCGCGAAAGTCAATGATTGGCGAGCCTGGCCAGCTTTCACCTCTATGAGTGCACACTTTTCTGGACAGCAGATGCCTACCCCTACAGGGATAGTTAAAGAAAAAAAAACTTTTCGTTTATCCCCTGGCCAGGATGCACTATCTTGCAGGGTTTTTTTCTACAATAAGCCCCCACCCTACTATAAGCCTATGAGGATCCAAAAATCGAAATCCGAAGAAGGGTCGGAACAGCAGTTTTCGCCATTCCAGTCTTCAACCTCCGAGGTGTCCTTGTGATATCGCCGATGATGACGATGATGAGTGCGCGGACATTGAAGTGCTTGCACATGATGACATGGAACTGGCCGAGATGGACAGTGATACGGAATCATTTGATAGTGGATTGGGTGATGCCTCAGATAAGGGAGTCCATTATGTGCGTGAAATCATAGTGGACCAGCAGCGAATAAATCGATTGAACCGGGGCGTCATGGGCTGTGTGAACTACGAATAACTCACCGAAAATGATCGGGCGACGTTGCACTCTCTATATATTATCATTCAGAGATGAAATACTAAAGCCCTGTAAAATGGAAATGCATTTTTTCCCCGGATCACTGTCTTCGTCGCATGCTGTCATAAAATTTTATGGGTTTTCAAGTGTGAACCTATGGAATGATGAGGCTCGAGTTACACATGCGAAGCGATAGGGTATGACGTCCCTGGCGCTCAACGTAAGAAAAAAAGAACATCTGGATAAATTCATGCATCTTTTCTTAGCCCTCTACGTAACACACACACACACACACACACACGCGCGCGCGCGCGCGCACGTACGGACGCATGCACGCACGCACGCACGCATGCAAACACACACACACACACACAGACAGATCGACAGCGGATTCCCCCCCCCCCCCCCCCCCCCCACCACCAGTCGCTCCATGGACCACATGACTCCCCGCCGCATAGGCCTCTTTGTGAAGTCACACGCGCCCGGTGACCTCCCCTCGACGGTGGCGCCACCTTGGCTTCACCACACTTGACCCACCACCTCCCCTTGGGTCAGAACCGCTACAGCTATTCTACTTACCGTGTTGAAATAATACGCTCTATACCATTCTTGGTAACAACACGTTTTAAATATGTTGCTGTAGAATACGCTTAATGTAACACATATGATGCGTGTCGAATCAAGCCATTTTCTTTCAAACAACACACTTAGTGTAGGTACACGCGACTCGAACGACACAAAGCGTCGTGAAACAACTCACTTGCACGCGTGTACCACAAACAACACGCGTTCAATGAGTTGATATGACAATATGGCGGCTTTATAACCTCGCTACGTTATGCACGGACTTGCGAAATAGTTTTTCAATTGCGAATTGTATTATTTTAAAAGCGAAACACATAAGTTTTTGCTCGTCGTGCACACCTACATGAATGAAGAAATAATGTGCTCGGTAAAACCATTGCTCAGGTGCAACACTCAGTTTATTGACGTAGATATAAAATAATTTTTAGGTAGAGTGTCGCTGCCAAGAAAATTTTTTATTTTGTGCGGATCAATATTTTGTTTGCTGTTAAGAAAAGTTTCTGTCCAGAGTGATGAAAGATGCTTCTTAGGGGCAAATTTAATTCTATGCGTACCAAGTTTTCTGTGCAGTGAGAAGAAAATTTTCTGTGCGGAGTGGAGGAAATTCGTTGTTCCAGGCAAAGGAAATTTTTGATTCTGTGCGGACCAACTTTTCTGTCCGGAGGAGTAAATTTCTTGTTCGGGGCAATGGAAATTCTTTATTTTGTGCAGACCAATTTTTCTGTCCAAGGCAAAGAAAATTGTCTGTCCAGAGTAAAAGAAATTCCTTGTTCTCAGCAAATGAACTTTTTAATTCTTTGCTGACCAACTTTTCTGTCCGGCGTGGAGTAAATTTCTTGTTCGGGGCAAAGAAAACTCTTTATTTTGTGTGTCCCAATTTTTCTGTCTAGGGCAAGGAAAATTGTCTATCCGGAGAGAAAGAAATTCCTTGTTCGGGGCAAAAGAAATTTTTTATTCTGTGCGGGCCAATTTTTCCATCTAGTGCAAAGAAAGTTTTCTGTCCGGAGTAGAGGAAATTGCTTGTACGAGGCAAACAAAATTTTTGTTTTCTGCGCAGACCAATTTTTTCTGTCGAGGGCAAAGAAAATTGTCTGTTCAAAGTGAGAGAAATTTCTTGTTCGGGGCAGAGAAAATTGTCAGTTGGAGTGAGAGAAATTTCTTTTTCGAGGCACAGAAAATTCTTTATTCTGTGCGGACCAATTTTTCTGTCCAGTGCGAAGAAAATGGTCTGTTCGGAGTGAAGAAAATTGCTTGTACGAGGCAAAGTAAATTCTTTATTCTGTGTGGACCAAGTTTTCTGTCCAGTGCGAAGAAAGTTTTCTGTTCGGCGTGAAGAGAAGTGCTTGTACGAGGCAAAGGAATTTTTTTTTCTGTGCGGACAAATTTTTCTGTCGAGGGCAAAAAAAATTGCCTGTATGGAGTGAGAGAAATTTTTTGTCCGGGGCAAAGCGAATTCTTTATTCTGTGCGGACCAAGTTTTCTGTCCAGTGCTAAGAAAGTTTTCTGTTCGGAGTGAAGAAAAGTGCTTGTACAGGGCAAAGGAATTTTTGTTTTCTGTGCAGACAAATTTTTCTGTCGAGGGCAAAGAAAATTGTCTGTTCAAAGTGAGAGAAATTTATTGTTTGGGGCAAAGAAAATTCTTTATTCTTTGCGGACGAATTTTTCTGTCCAGTGCAAAGAAAATGTTCTGTTCGGAGTGAAGGAAATTTCTGATCACATTTCACATTTTATGTGCGTTGGGTGTAGGCACACACACACATATATATATACATAAAATGTGAAATGTCTTCATTACTCTTCTCGTTCAATGTACTATGTATTCCGTTTCTTGATGAAAAACCGCAAGTATAGCCGATAGCACAATGGTTAGCGTACATGTATTAGGTATAGAAGTAACTAGGTTAGGTAGGTTCGAAACCGGGTATGGACAATAACATTTATTTGCAGGAATTGATTTCGGGACGACTGGAACTCATCAAGTATGGTAGTAAACCATCGGAATAAAACACCAGTAACGGAGAAACCTTTTTTTTATTTATTTTTAAACGTATGCCTACGTGACGTCTTGTACGTTATTCCCAAGCGTCCACAAGTACACATAAAAAAGTGTGTTGATTTAGCCATCAACACATTTTAAACATGTTGAAATTGGCGACAAGCGTTTACACGCCTAAAGTGTATCGAAACAACACGCTTTGAACTTGCTAAAACACGCTTGAAGCGTATTGACAGAACACGCGTAAAATGTGTCGTTACGACATCAACACATGAGTTGCCGTGTTGAAAACGGCGACAGGATTACACACGTGAAACGTCTTGAAAGAACGCGTTTGTTTTTACAGTGTACACTAAGTGTGTTGTTTGAAAGAAAATTGCTTGATTCGACACGCTTCATATGTGTTACATTAAGCGTATTCTACAGCAACATAATTAAAACATGTTGTTACCAAGAATGGTATAGAGCGTATTAACGTTTCAACACGGTAAAGTAAGTAAAACACGTTGTTTCAACGCGTTAACCAGGTCCTACACACGTTGTAGGCGTGTTGTGTGTTGCTTCAACACACCGACAACACGCTTATTTTTTACAGTGTAGCGAGGCAGCTAGGGCCTACCCCTACCACTTAGCCGCTCGTGAATGAGCCGCATATATCCGTCTGACGGAAATAATGTTTTTTTTTTGCTTAACAACAACCGTTACCGGGATGAATCATGGGTCGATCGTTTCGTCCATTCATATAGATTAAGGATGTAAATCGTCAAGTCGCAATGGTCATGGGTGTTGACGGCAGGCGACTTTAAACAAAAATTTTGTTCGAGTACGGAGACCCGAATGGCGGCTAACTTTTTTTTATTCTTCAGTAACAAAAGCCGTTACCGGGATGAAACATAGGGGGATCGATTCGGCGAAGTATATAGAATAAGCACGTAAATAGAAAAAGTCGCTACTGTCATGCGTGTTAGCAGCAGACGGCCTTTTTTGAGATTTTTTGTGCGAGTAAGGGGGCGCGATTCGCGAATAACAATTTTTTAATTAACTTAACAATGTCGGCCCCGGGATAAATCATAGATCAATCGATTCGTCTCATTATAAACAATAAGCAGGTGAATTTACAAAGTAGCTCCTGTCATGCAGGTTGGCAGCAGACGACCTTTTGCGAATTTAATCGTGCGGCCAGCACGACTGTTTTTGCGAATAACAATTTATTTTTGACAATGAACAAATGCCGTCACCGGGATGAAACCAAGGGGGAACGATTCGGCCAAGTATATAGACTAAGCACGTAAATAGAAACAGTCGCTACTGCCATGCGTGTTAGCAGCAGACGACCTTTGTCACATTTTTCGAGCAAGTAAGAAGGCGCGATTCGCGAATAATTTTTTTTAATTAACGTTACAAAGTCGGCACCGGGATAAATCATAGGTCAATCGATTCGTCTCATTATGAACAATCAGTAGCTGAATTGAAAAAGTAGCTGCTGTCATGCAGGTTGGCTGCAGACGACCTTTTGTGAATTTAATCGTGCGGCCAGCACGACTCTTTTCGAGAATAACAATTTATTTTTGTTAATCAAGAAATGCCGTCACTGGGATGAAACATAGGGGGATCGATTCGGCCAAGTATATAGAACAAGCACGTAAATATAAAAAGTCGCTAATGTCATGCGGGTTGGCAGCAGACGACCCTTTTTGATATTTTTCGTGCGAGTAAGGAGGCGCGATTCACGAATAACAGTTTTTAATTAACTTAGCAAAGTCGGCCCCGGGATAAATCAGAGGTCAATCGAATGGTCTCATTATAAACAATAAGCAGCTGAATTTCAAAAGTAGCTGCTGTCATGCAGGTTGGCAGCAGACGACCTTTCGTGAATTTGATCGTGCGGCCAGCACGACTTTTCGCGAATAACAATTTATTTTTGTTAATGAACAAATGCCGTCACCGGGATTCAACATAGGGGGATCGATTCGGCTAATTATATAGAACAAGCACGTAAATATAAAAAGTTCCTACTGTAATGCGGGTTGGCAGCAGACGACCCTTTTTGAGATTTTTCGTGCGAGTAAGGAGGCGCGATTCGCAAATAACAATTTTTTAATTAACTTAACCAAGTCGGCCCCGGGATAAATCATAGGGCGATTCATCTCATTATAAACAATTTGCAGCTGAATTTAAAAAGTAGCTGCTGTCATGCAGGTTGGCAGCAGACGACCTTTTGTGAATTTAATTGTGCGGCCAGCACGACCCGAGTTAAAATTTTTAGCCTCCTCTGAACCTCGCAGGACCCATTTCTTTTGTAATACATAAGCCGCCAGCCTCCGTTGAACCGACGAAACTTCATTTGTCGAGTTTAGTGCCATGAAGAGACCTCCTCTTGGTCCAGGGTAGCCTCTGCTAGACCTCCCAAACCTTCTCTCGACCCCCAGATTTAGTGAAACGTGCAGAGCACAGGCCTCCTTAACCTGCTTTCAATCTCAAACTGTTGTCTTGACCTCACCTAACCGGCTTTCGGCCCAAATTCGATATCTCCTCCATCATCATTCCATTGTGGCCTGATCGGTAACCCGTTCGATGACGAAAATAATACGAAATTAATAAAAATACATCGTCCCCTTATCAAATCATTAGTGCAATATTAATATGCGAAAACAATCGAATTTGCTTAATATCGATTTATTATTATTATATAGGCAATTCATAAAAGAATGCTTGTATATACAGTCTTAATCCAATTCTATCGGATTAATGGGCGTTTTCCTGTGAGAAAAAATCTCACAGGAAAATTCTTAAAAAATGCCAGTCTATCCAGTATAAGCTTACGGGACGTTTTTCGTCCTTGACATTTCTTCTTAAACCCTCTAGCTCTTGAGTTACATTGCATTATCTAGAATTAGTCTTTTTTGGCAAAAAATAAAATAACATTGCGAAAAAAATCGTACAAAACTTTATAAAAAACGCAAATGGAGCTCCTGCTATCTCGTTCAAGTTTATCATGGATAACCGTAACAAATTTTTTTTTGCATAAGTCATGCGCCCAATTCTCGATGGTCGAAAAAAAAACCGAAAATCAGTCACGTATAAAAGTGCGTACCGGGTCGAAAACAAAATTATAAAAAACGATTTCAGAAAAGTAATATAAAGCTGAATTCATTCCCGTCAAAACGCCGTTCGGTAAATTTGGTTATCTTTTTTTTACGAAGCTATGTAACTTTTAGTGCAGCAAGAAATATCGACTGGTGTATCCAAACTTTTAAGCGACGGTATATATGATATAATACTATACATATATATTATTCTCGAAATATGTGGTTGCATTAATATATTCGAATATACACTACCAGTCAAAAGTTTCGGACACTTCAGATAACTGCAAAACTTAATATCACTTTGGATCATTGAAAACTTATGGTAGAATAATAATTATTTTACGAAGATACTATAAAGCTCTGTATAATTACTTAATTATATAGATCTTTATAGGATCTTCGCAAAATAATAAATGAAATGAATTATGTTACTCTAACATTATTTGGCAATTATCCAGCGCTCCAAAGTTTTGCGATCATGTGGAGTGTCCGAAAACTTTTGGCTGGCAATGTAGATCTAAATAACATATAATTTTGATATCTATATGGAACGTTAGGGTGTTAATTATAGTCTATTTCATGTTCTAAAGGATTGAAATTGTCGGTTTAGAATTCAACCTCATTCGATTTTTTCTTTATTTTTTCTTTTTGTTTTTGTTCGTTTTGTTTTTCTTGTTAATTCAATAATGAGTTGATAAATGGCGACGGTCGATTACCGTCGATTTTAAATAAAATGTTTGATTTTTCTTTGTTTTCATTTTTAGCACGTCGAAAATTAAAAAAATATTTCCACGTGTATGTGTGAAGGATATTTTTATTTTTTTCCGCTAAATATGACATTAACTAACCGCGTCTATTTGATTCTTTTTTATTTGAATTAACTAGATTATTCATAGAACCAAATTTTTCCTATTGCATTCCATTATTAAAATTACTGATTCCAAAAATGTTTATTTATAGAAAATCGATCTATTTAATATCGTCCAACTACATATTTTATTTGATCCTAATAAATCTGTGATTCGGTTTCATCAATTCAACATTTTCATCTATTCAAAAAAACAATTTAGTTAAGTTCACTGAATGGATCTAGTTATTTTTTTTAATTTACCTTAAGTAGAATTTTCGTAGAGTTAACCATTTTTCTATTTGATTGAACTAACGGTCCATCTTTATTGCAACGCTCATATCAACGGGGCGGTGCGTAGAGAAGGTGGAGAGAGAGAGGAATTATATATATGTGTGTGTGTGTGTGTGTGTGTGTGTGTGTGTGTGTGTGTGTGTGTGTGTGTGTGTGTGCGTGCGTGCGTGCGTGCGTGCGTGCGTGCGTGCGTGCGTGCGTGCGTGCGTGCGTGCGTGCGTGCGTGCGTGCGTGCGTGCGTGCGTGCGTGCGTGCGTGCGTGCGTGCGTGCGTGCGTGCGTGCGTGCGTGCGTGCGTGCGTGCGTGCGTGCGTGCGTGCGTGCGTGCGTGCGTGCGTGCGTGCGTGCGTGCGTGCGTGCGTGCGTGCGTGCGTGCGTGCGTGCGTGCGTGCGTGCGTGCGTGCGTGCGTGCGTGCGTGCGTATGTGTGTGTGTGTGTGTGTGTGTGTGTGTGTGTGTGTGTTTGTTTGAAAAATCTATAGCATGTTATTCGATGAAACTCTCTAATTATCACAATCATATTAACTAATTCATATAGCTTATGTGATACAACAAATAGTTAGAGGTATTCATTTGGTTTCTTATGCCATATTAGCGACCAAAATGTTATAAGCACTCGGTAGCATAGGGGCAGCGGAGCGTAGTTATGAGTAGGCAGAACTAGGTTCAAGTCGCATATAGGGCAGATATTTTCTTCGAAAAAAATCATTTCTAAAGGCCAGGGAATGACGAATTACGATAAAAATCCTTGTGGTAAAGCTCTCAATTAAGGAGTTCATTTTATTTTCGGTTTATGAAATATTTTATCCATATAGTACACTTAGCATTACAGTGTACATTTCAAGCAAATAAAGATTAATATGAATCTCATCTTTATTAATATATATAAATATCTTTGAAAGAAATATGATCGTAGTAGGCTGTGAGACAAGGAAAAAACCTATTTTATTTAAATAGATTCTATATAAATTAATTTATTCGTTTAGCAGTGTACAGTAGGCCGAAAGGGGGGGCAGTAGGTTCTGCGGGAGCGCTCGAAGTAGGCCGACCTGAGGTTCCGTAGGTTCAATTGTGAGCCTTACTGACCTCCTTTGAGTCAAGAAGTCTACTTTCTGCCATGCCGGAGGTTCATCGGAGGCTCTAACGCATGATACTTTCAAACATTGTACCCTCCTTTAGATACCCAATAATCCGGTCACGCCGATTTCTACTCGCCTTCATTTTATGGATTGAACGCGGCTCGAAAATTTCGACTCGGGGACTCTTTTCGAGAATAACAATTTATTTTTATTAATCAACAAATGCCGTCACCGGGACGAAACATAGGGCGATCAATTCGGCCGAGTATATAGAATAGGCACGTAGATATACAAAGCCGCTACTGTCATGCGGGTTGGCAGCAGACGACCCTTTTTGAGATTTTTCGTGCGAGTAAGGAGGCGGGATTCGCAAATAACAATTTTTGAATTAACTTAACAAAGTCGGCCCCGGGATAAATCAGAGGTCAATCGATTCGTCTCTTTATAAACAATTAGCAGCTGAATTAAAAAAGTAGCTGCTGTCATGCCGGTTGGCAGAAGACGACAGCAGCTACTTTTTTAATTCAGCTGCAAATTGTTTATAAAGAGACGAATCGATTGACCTCTGATTTATCCCGGGGCCGACTTTGTTAAGTTAATTAAAAAATTGTTATTCGCGAATCGCGCCTCCTTACTCGCACGAAAAATCTCAAAAAAGCCGTCTGCTGCTAACACGCATGACAGTAGCGACTTTGTATATTTACGTGCCTATTTTATATACTTGGCCGAATCGATCGCCCTATGTTTCGTCCCGGTGACGGCATTTGTTCATTAACAAAAATAAATTGTTTTTCGCGAAAAGAGTCGTGCTGGCCGCACGATTAAATTCACGAAAGGTCGTCTGCTGCAGTAGTGGTAATAGGCTGGTTCTAACTCTGGGATCTCAGGGGGGAGCGGGGCGGGGGAGTCGAGCGCGGGGAAGCCGCGGTATGCATGGCGAAGGGGGGGGGGGATCCTGCATGCGGCAGCCGAGTGCGGGGTTCCGTCGGAGGGAAAGGGGAGGAGTGTTAGAGAGTGGGGAGGCTAGTTTTTGGTGACGATGTCTTCCCGGCGATAGCTGGACCCGCGGGCGAGAGGGGGAAGCCGCTGTCGACTCTGCGGGGGAGGGGGCATCATAGAGTCGCGGGTCCTTGAAAACCCATAAAATCCGATAATTTATTATCAACATTATAGATGTAAGCGGACCATTTTTGTCTAGACTATTCACATGAGTTTATATATATAAAAAAAAACAACTTAGACAAATGGGTGGGATCTCAGGGGGGAGCGGGGCGGGGGGCTCCAGCGCGTGGCAGCCAAGTGCGGCGGTACGGCGGAGTGGAGGGGCGTCGCCGGGCACGTGTGACGTCACAGGGGGGTGTGGAACGACGGGGGGGGGGGGGGGAGTAAAAAGAATGCGTCGAATTAAATGACAATAAAACAGTAGTTTATTAATAATTAAATTGAACAATGGCCTTGCATAATAAATATTATACATAAAATCTTTGGTGTGTGTGTGTGTGTGTGTGTGTGTGTTTGGCTGGTTTTCATTGTTTCAATTTATTTTATTTTGAATATCCACAGCGGATACGTTATCCTGGAACATAACAAATCATGAATCTTATTAACATCTAAAACATAATCATATTTTGAATCATACTAAAGATAATACGAACCATCGACCAAGTATAAGTTCAGGCAGGTGGGGCACGTGTCGCGCATTGAAACTTGGTGAGTCGGCCCGCCGCAGTTGTTACAAAATATTCCGTGGATGTTGTGAAACCGTTCGCTGAAGTGGCCACATCTTTCAATTAGTTGATCAACCGTGCCCCGCATATCAAAGTATCACAGCACGCAAAATTTCGCCCGATCATTTTCGGTGAGATATTCGTAGTTCACACAGCCCATGACGCCCCGGTTCAATCGATTTATTCGCTGCTGGTCCACTATGATTTCACGCACATAATGGACGCCCTTATCTGAGGCATCATCCAATCCACTATCAAATGATTCCGTATCACTGTCCATCTCGGCCAGTTCCATGTCATCATGTGCAAGCACTCCAATGTCCGCGCACTCATCATCGTCATCATCGGCGATATCAATAACGTCTTCGTCTACCCCAACTTCCACTTCGTCGTCATGGGCGATATTCACGACAACCGCCATCTCATCATCGACGAGATCGATCACTTCAATTTGGTTCGACATTTTTCTTAACTAATTTTCCGTTTTCCGACTCTTTAACAAGGACACCTCGGAGGTTGCAGACTGGAATGGCGAAAACTGCTGTTCCGATCCTTCTTCGGATTTCGATTTTTGGATCCTCCTAGGCTTATAGTAGGGTGGGGGCTTATTGTAGAAAAAAACCTTGCAAGATAGTGCATCCTGGCCAGGGGATAAACGAAAAGTTTTTTTTTCTTTAACTATCCCTGTAGGGGTAGGCATGTGCTGTCCAGAACAGTGTGCACTCATAGAGGTGAAAGCTGGCAAGGCTCGCCAATCATTGACTTTCGCGATCTCTACAGAACCGCGTCTAGGTCATGGAGACTGAACTGATGTAATATAAAGAGCATCTTAGAGTTTTTAATATATATTGCCACGTGTTCCAGTATGTATGAAGTCCAGCCTGTCACGAATCATAGCGCTCTTCGCAGAGCAACATCAAACCTATTCAAGTGACACTTGAGGCTATACAGTTTTTAGCAAATCAGCCATATTCTAAAGACAATTTTTTTGTTCGTCGAAGTTCAATGCCAGCCTCCGAGCATAGGGAACATTTTGAAAAAATAACATTCCGCTCAAGTAATGTCTTGGCTATCCAAAACACATACGAAAACGAGGTATTTATTACAAAACGATCAACTTTGTGGATCTATGGCCGGAGAATTTTTTTTTTTTAGGCTCCGACCACTGATCCCACTGCATGCACCATTTAAGCATAGATGCACTCGCGGTCTGGAATACTCACAAAAATACTTTTCTTTTTTGCTCCCGTTGAACCCCGATCGGCTCGTTCTGCGTGTGTATTTATTTTTCATGCTTTCCACGTTAAAAGATATCAGCGTGATATTGAAAAACTCTGGTGGAGGTGATTCTATTACATTTTCCGAGCTAGAAGGGAACGACAAAAATATTTTCTGATGGGAGACCATTTTTAATCGTCGGCAGTGCTCAAAAGTGACCACACTTTGAATGAAGCAGTGAGTTCACATATCTCTCTGGCAAGACTTTTCAACTCGTTAATAGGGAGAACAACAATAAACCATCAAGAGAAATCTTGCACAACCAAGCCACGCTCTTAAGTTCGATCGACGACTTTGCTGTGTGGGAGATACAGATCGTCGAGTTCATCGAAGTACTGAAATCCCAAAGCCGAATTAAGCGCCAACGATTATGAACTAAACATCAATAGTCATTGATAGGCCAAATACCGAATCTGGAAGGATTGAAGTATTCCATGTACAGGCATTCGATATGCGTGGGTGCAGGACACAGCGGTGATGGGTTAATGTGGCGAGAACTCGACTTAAACGCGTGATGGTCTATTCTTTAACTTCTGATCGATGAATTTCAACAACGTGGAAGTGGTTGGGCTTTACAAAAGATACGTAATCTTACAATAAATGTAAATAAGTATAAATCAATACGCGTTAAATGTTATATCTCATTGCCACGGGAAATAATGATTATGAGGGCTGCGATTAATGTGCAATCAAGAGATAATGCACGTTTCGCATGGGTGACAGTTACAGCTTTATTCCCAGCTGAACGAAACGGTGACCACGGATCTTCTTACATGCATTATTCAACGGTATTGAATCTATCGAATATTGGATTCCCAATAACTAAAGGTCAAATTAAAAAAAAAATGTGCTTCAAAACAATTTATCCATTAATGTGTGTACCACCGAAGAAGACATTGCTCCGATACGCGTGGCTCAACATAAAACGAAGAAAAGCATATCAATTTGCTATACATACAAGATACCGAAGATAACAATGTATGACATATCACATAGATAAAGAACCTGTCAAGCGTCGTGAGCGCAGAACAAAGACAACCATTAAAAAATATATGTATGCCATCGGTGTATGAAGTTAACACAATTACTATATCGTCATATGTGCTAGACGAATTAAACAACAATCTATTATTTCACCGGTGTCGGCATTACTTTAGATCAACGGATAAACTGCAATCACATGAGATCGATTATGGAGCAATAAAGCACTGCGCCATCCGACTATCAAATGATACTAATAAGTGGCTTCAAATCATTAACTCCAATCGGAAAGCAACACATCCATTCACTGTAAATACCTACTTGGAGTGTTTTTTTAAAACTAATTATAGAGAGAAGATGAGAGTGTTGCAAAGACTGATGCGAAGAACGTAGCAGAGGATAGGTATCAATATCATGAAGTATTTACTATTGATTACCACATGTGTTTTTCACATGATAAATCGCTATCATAGTATCGATCGCATCACAGCGCCGATTTCATATCATAGTTTGTGACAGAACTGGAAAAACTAGTGCTGTACATAAAATATATTTTCTCCGAAAATTAATGCTCGTCATGAGTTAATTCTAATACCTTCACGCTATGGCAATAATTGTCCATTCAGTCATCATCAACTACTAGAGGTAGAAGTTGAATTACTCAAGATACAATGGCGTATGCCCCACATAATCTTAGATGAGATCAATAAATTATCATTACATCGACCATTGGAAAGTGGGCGATACTTGAATGTGGGTTTTCGCTCTTGGGATCTATACGACTGTCCATCGCTTCAAAGCACAACGAAACATTCATGGACCGTAAAAGCTGCCTCCCAACTAGAGAAACCAAAATATGTAATTGGTGCGGTGCAGACTGGTAAAAAAGATAATGTATGGCAAAGGACATTATATTATTCACCGACTGCAAACTCACAAGTGCTAAACTTTATGTCAATTCAGGATTCTTTTCTCAAGATGACTCGAATATGGACTTCAAAAAAGTTTCGACATTTTGTTCAATAGGTACTCTCGATTTTGTAAATACCATTATGACTGCAATAGTGATCGTTCTTTACTAACCATCGCTGAGTCTTAATGTAACGACCCTCTCACGGTTAATGATTGATCGCATCAGAAATATGTAATTGGTGGCTCAATCATAAAGATTCATGCAAATAAAATAAATGTAACATTATGTACTTTTTATTCTCCTCACCCCGTACTTAGTTATGTCAGCATCACCAGCTATCGGATTGTGCAACTGAAAACAATATTACTTTCGATTGTGAAACTCATTTTTTTTGTATGGAATTTGATTGAAAATAAATTAATATAATCGCCCAATGATAATCGAAGACATTCATCAGTATACGTTCGTTAGACGTTCGTGAGCCGTTTGTTGGAAGTTTGCGAGGCATTCGAAGATTTTCGATAGTCGTTCGTGAAACGTTCCAGAGACTTCCGAAGACATTCATATGATGTTCGAAGCCATTTAAGAGACGTTCGAAAACATTCATAAGGCGTTTGAAGACACGCATGAGGGGTTCAAAAAGTTTCAAGAGCCTTTCTATGACGTTCATGAGACGTTTGAAGATGTTCGTGAGACATTCAAGAGACTTTCGAAAACGTTCATAAGACGTTTGAAGACATTCATGAGAGGTTTGACAATATGCATAATACGTTTGAAGACATTGATGAGAGGATCGACGATGTTTTAGAGACTTTCAAAGACATTCACGTAGGGTTTGAAGGTGTTCGAGAAACTTTCGCATACGTTCAAGAGACTTTCGGCCACATTCATAATACGTTTGAAGACATTCATGAGGGGTTCGAAGACGCTTGAGAGACTTTCAAAGACCCTCACGAGAGGTTCGAAGACGTTCAAGAGACTTTCGACGACATTCATGATAAGTTTGAAGACATTCATGTGGGGTTCGAAGACGCTTAAGAGACTTTCAAATACATTCACGGGAGGTTTGAAGACGTTCAAAAGGCTTTCGGAGACGTTCAGAAATCTTCGATGACATGCATAATACGATCTTCGACGACATCCATAAACCGAAGACTTTCATGACGTTTAAGTTTGTAATGTATGACAGCGAATTGGTGTGAATGTATGACAGCGAACATCGTATGAATGTCTTCGGAAGTCTCTGGAACGTTTCACGAACGACTATCGAAAATCTTCGAATGCCTCGCAAACTTCCAACAAACGGCTCACGAACGTCTAACGAACGTATACTGATGAATGTCTTCGATTATCATTGGGCGATTATATTAATTTATTTTCAATCAAATTCCATACAAAACAAATGAGTTTCACATTCGAAAGTAATATTGTTTTCAGTTGCACAATCCGATAGCTGGTGATGCTGACATAACTAAGTACGGGGTGAGGAGAATAAAAAGTACATAATGTTACATTTATTTTATTTGCATGAATCTTTATGATTCAGCCACCAATTACATATTTCTGATGCGATCAATCATTAACCGTGAGAGGGTCGTTAGATTAAGACTCAGCGATGGTTAGTAAAGAACGATCACTATTGCAGTCATAATGGTATTTACAAAATCGAGAGTACCTATTGAACAAAATGTCGAAACTTTTTTGAAGTCCATATTCGAGTCATCTTGAGAAAAGAATCCTGAATTGACATAAAGTTTAGCACTTGTGAGTTTGCAGTCGGTGTATAATATAATGTCCTTTGCCATACATTATCTTTTTTACCAGTCTGCACCGCACCAATTACATATTTTGGTTTCTCTAGTTGGGAGGCAGCTTTTACGGTCCATGAATGTTTCGTTGTGCTTTGAAGCGATGGACAGTTGTACAGATCCCAAGAGCGAAAACCCACATTCAAGTATCGCCCACTTTCCAATGGTCGATGTAATGATAATTTATTGATCTCATCTAAGATTATGTGGGGCATACGCCATTGTATCTTAAGTAATTCAACTTCTACCTCTAGTAGTTGATGATGACTGAATGGACAATTATTGCCATAGCGTGAAGGTATTAGAATTAACTCATGACGAGCATTAATTTTCGTAGAAAATATATTTTATGTATAGCACTAGTTTTTCCAGTTCTGTCACAAACTATGATATGAAATCGGCGCTGTGATGTGATCGATACTATGATAGCGATTCATCATATGAAAAACACATGTGGTAATCAATAGTAAATACTTCATGATATTGATACATATCCTCTGCTACGTTCTTCGCATCAGTCTTTGCATACTCTCATCTTCTCTCTATAATTAGTTTAAAAAAAACACTCCAAGTAGGTATTTACAGTGAATGGATGTGTTGCTTTCCGATTGGAGTTGATGATTTGAAGCCACTTATTAGTATCATTTGATAGTCGGATGGCGCAGTGCTTTATTGCTCCATAATCGATCTCATGTGATTGCAGTTTATCTGTTGATCTAAAGTAATGCCGACACCGGCGAAATAATAGATTGTTGTTTAATTCGTCTAGCACATATGACGATATAGTAATTGTGTTAACTTCATACACCGATGGCATACATATATTTTTGAATGGTTGCCTCTGTTCTGCGCTCACGAGGCTTGACAGGTTCTTTATCTATGTAATATGTCATACATTGTTATCTTCGGTATCTTGTATGTATGGCAAATTGATATGCTTTTCTTCTTTTCATGTTGAGCCACGCGTATCGGTGCAATGTCTTCTTCGGTGGTACACACATTAATGGATAAATTGTTTTAAAGCACAATTTTTTTTTTAAATTTGACCTTTAGTTATTGGGAATCCAATTTTCGATAGATTCAATACCGTTGAATAATGCATGTAAGAAGATCCGTGGTCACTGTTTCGTTCAGCTGGTATAAAGCTGTAACTGTGACCCATGCGAAACGTGCATCATCTCTTGATTGCACATTAATCGCAGCCCTCATAATCATTATTTCCCGTGGCAATGAGATATAACATTTAACGCGTATTGATTTATACTTATTTACATTTATTGTAAGATTACCTATCTTTTGTAAAGCTCAACCACTTCCACGTTGTTGAAATTCATTGAGCAGAAGTTAAAGTATAGACCATCACGCGTTCAAGTCGAGTTCTCGCCACATTAACCCATCACCGCTGTGTCCTGCACCGATGCATATAGAATGCCTGTACATGGAATACTTCAATCCTTCCAGATTCGGTATTTGGCCTATCAATGACTATTGATGTTTAGTTGATAATCGTTGGCGCTTAATTCGGCTTTGCGATTTCAGTACTTCGATGAACTCGACGATCTGTATCTCCCACACAGCAAAGTCGTCGATCGAACTTAGGAGCGTGGCTTGGTTGTGCAAGATTTCTCCTGATGGTTTATTGTTGTTCTCCCTATTAACGAGTTGAAAAGTCTTGCCAGAGAGATATGTGAACTCACTGCTTCATTCAAAGTGTGGCCACTTTTGAGCGCTGCCGACGATTAAAAATGGTCTCCCGTCAGAAAATATTTTTGTCGTTCCCTTCTAGCTCGGAAAATGTAATAGAATCACCTCCACCAGAGTTTTTCAATATCACGCTGATATCTTTTAATGTGGAAAGCATGAAAAATAAATACACACGCAGAACCAGCCGATCGGGGTTCAACGGGAGCAAAAAAGAAAAGTATTTTTGTGAGTATTCCAGACCGCGAGTGCATCTATGCTCAAATGGTGCATGCAGTGGGATCAGTGGTTGAAGCCTAAAAAAAAAAAAATTCTCCGGCCATAGATCCACAAAGTTGATCGTTTTGTAATAAATACCTCGTTTTCGTATGTGTTTTGGATAGCCAAGACATTACTTGAGCGGAATGTTATTTTTTCAAAATGTTCCCTATGCTCGGAGGCTGGCATTGAACGTCGACGAACAAAAAAATTGTCTGTAGAATATGGCTGATTTGGTAAAAACTGTATAGCCTCAAGTGTCACTTGAATAGGTTTGATGTTGCTCTGCGAAGAGCGCTATGATTCGTGACAGGCTGGACTTCATACATACTGGAACACGTGGCAATATATATTAAAAACTCTAAGATGCTCTTTATAATACGTCAGTTCAGTCTCCATGACCTAGACGCGGTTCTGTAGAGATCGCGAAAGTCAATGATTGGCGAGCCTTGCCAGCTTTCACCTCTATGAGTGCACACTTTTCTGGACAGCAGATGCCTACCTCTACAGGGATAGTTAAAGAAAAAAAAAACTTTTCGTTTATCCCCTGGCCAGGATGCACTATCTTGCAAGGTTTTTTTCTACAATAAGCCCCCACCCTACTATAAGCCTATGAGGATCCAAAAATCGAAATCCGAAGAAGGATCGGAACAGCAGTTTTCGCCATTCCAGTCTTCAACCTCCGAGGTGTCCTTGTGGAAGAGTCGGAAAACGGAAAATCAGTTAAGAAAAATGTCGAACCAAATTGAAGTGATCGATCTCGTCGATGATGAGATGGAGGTTGTCGTGAACATCGCCCATGACGACGAAGTGGAAGTTGGGGTAGACGAAGACGTTATTGATATCGCCGATGATGACGATGATGAGTGCGCGGACATTGAAGTGCTTGCACATGATGACATGGAACTGGCCGAGATGGACAGCGATACGGAATCATTTGACAGTGCATTGGATGATGCCTCAGATAAGGGAGTCCATTATGTGCGTGAAATCATAGTGGACCAGCAGCGAATAAATCGATTGAACCGGGGCGTCATGGGCTGTGTGAACTACGAATATCTCACAGAAAATGATCGGGCGAAATTTTGCGTGCTGTGATACTTTGATATGCGGGGCACGGTTGATCAACTAATTGAAAGATGTTGCCACTTCAGCGAACGGTTTAACAACATCCAGGGAATATTTTGTAAGATCTGCGGCGGGCCGACTCACCAAGTTTCAATGCGCGACACGTGCCCCACCTGCCTGAACTTATACTTGGTCGATGGTTCGTATTATCTTTAGTATGATTCAAAATATGATTATGTTTTAGATGTTAATAAGACTCATGATTTGTTATGTTCCAGGATAACGTATCCGCTGCGGATATTCAAAATAAAATAATTTGACACACACACACACACACACACACACAAACACACGCGCGTGCGCGCGCGTGCAAAATACTCATCGCCGCCGGCTTCTCCCTCCCGCTAGTCGCTTCACAGATCACATGGTCCCCCTCCACAGAGCCCCCTGTGACGTCACACGCGCCCGGCGACGCCCCTCCCCTCCGCCGTACCCCCGCACTTGGCTGCCACGCGCTGGAGCCCCCCGCCCCGCTCCCCCCTGAGATCCCACCCATTTGTCTAAGTTGTTTTTTTATATATATAAACTCATGTGAATAGTCTAGACAAAAATGGTCCGCTTACATCTATAATGTATGACGGGTATCGCGCGTTAACGTTGGCGGAGGGAGGGGGGAGGAGAACTTGATGGGTCGACAACTGGAAAAATTCAAATAGTATTTATTTTACATCAATAAAGAAATGAAAGCTCGATACAAAAAAAAATGAAGTTAATTGATTAAGTACAAAACAAAAGTTACGTTCACGCAAGGCTCTATATAATAAATTCACTAAATAATACTCCTATAATTTTTACTCGAATTAACGGGTTACTGGACGCGCGAAGTCCCTACTCGATTTCTCGACCCGTTGGATATTTTTCATGTTACAAATTCACTTTAATCTTGGGCGCCAGCCGTTCTCGGGCAACGCGGCCGACCGCGTACGCAAGGTATCAACAACCAAAAAAAAAACCAAAACAAACGCTAGCTCGCATGAGACTTGATCTAAACGTTACGGGACATCTCGGGGTATCGGGGACAGACGGGGTTCTACGAACGCAATGGCCTCTTATGTGGACCACGACTATTTTCAACTTTAATTTACATTACCCAATGAATGCCGCGAACCAAAAAAAAGGAGAGCAAAATGCGAATTGCTCGATCCAACCTTTCGCAATGTCTTCTCGCGAAAGGTGTAATTCGATTCGGCCGACGGCCGTGGCCACGCCAAGCCTGGCCGTGGCTACGCGCACGCAAGGGAAAATTTCGCGAGGGACAACGGGGATCCACCACGGCACCTTTTTACCAATCATACTGATCCTTAATTTTTCCCGACTGGGACAAATTATTCTATTTTACTCGCATTAACTTTTCGGAAATATTACAAAATTTACAATGACTTTTCGCGGCGACGCGCACGGAAGAGGGACGTCGATTTGGGGATTCACACGGGGAGGGGCGAAAGGGAACGATTCTAAAGTCGCCCGAGCGACACATTTTTCCGAACAGACTCGACTGGCTTTTCGCTAGCCGCTCTCGCACAGTAAGAAAAGAGAAAAGACTTACAGGTGCCGAAGAGATGATCCTTCGATCAACCGAATAGAGATCCGTTCTCTGGATTCTCCATTACTCTCTCTCTCTCTCTTTCTTACGCCGGGACTGGCGATCCATCTCGTCCTTCGCTGACCACGCTCGGAGACTCAATGCTCGACCACGCCGGCCGGCTTCCTCGTCTCGCCCAATCCCGTGCCAGATGACGGACCTCCGATCGAATTTGGATCTCGATCCGTGTGGCTCGCCCTTTCGGTCGATATCCTCCGTGACTCTTGTCCCTCCCGAGTCGCTGAGCGCCCTAGTCGGTACGGCGCTCGCCAGCCAAACCGCGCGAGAGCTGAAGTCTCTCCTGACGTGCGGTAGGCCGGAGACTCGGGAGATGGCAGCAGGATGCTCTCGGACGGGCTGTCCACCGTCCGCGTCGTTGGGAGATGGCGTTGATGGCTCTCGGAGTCGACGGCCGGGCCGACGTGGCCCCAGTCGACAGTCCGCGTGGTCGCGTTGCAATCGTGATAAGAGGGTGCGGGGAGGACGGGGGGGGATAGTGTCGCGGCTTCTATACAAGAAGAAAACTTAAAAATACCTTAAAATTAACATGTAAATTTTCCGAACGAAAGTGCGTGGCGGAGATTAAGCCCGAGCGTGGTCACGCGGGCTCTTTCTCTATCTTCCTTGTGACGCAACGTCACAAATGTTGATAATAAATTATCGGATTTTATGGGTTTTCAAGGACCCGCGACTCTATGATGCCCCCTTCCCCACAGAGTCGACAGCGGCTTCCCCCTCTCGCCCGCGGGTCCAGCTATCGCCGGGAAGACATCGTCACCAAAAACTAGCCTCCCCACTCTCTAACACCCCTCCCCTTTCCCTCCGACGGAACCCCGTACTCGGCTGCCGCATGCAGGATCCCCCGCCCCCCCCCCCCCGCCCTGCACCATGCATACCCCGGCTTCCCCACGCTCGACACCCCCGCCCCGCTCCCCCCTGAGATCACAGAGTTAGAACCAGCCTATTACCACTACTTGCTGCTAACCTGCATGACAGCAGCTACTTTTTAAATTCAGCTGCTTATTGTTTATAATGAGACGTATCGATTGACCTATGATTCATCCCGGGGCCGACTTCTTAAGTTAATTAAAAAATTGTTATCCGCCAATCGCGCCCCCTTACTCGCACGGAAAATCTCAAAAAAGGCCGTCTGTTGCTAACACGCATGACAGTAGCGACTTTGTAGATTTACGTGCCTATTCTAAATACTTGGCCGAATCGATCGCCCTATGTTTCGTCCCGGTGAGGGCATTTGTCGATTAACAAAAATAAATTGTTACTCGCGAAAAGAGTCGTGCTGCCCGAGTCGAAATTTTCGAGCCGCGTTCAACCCACAAAATGAAGGCGCGCAGAAATCGGCGTGAGCGGATTATTGGGTATCTAAAGGAGGGTACAATGTTTGAAAGTACCATGCGTTAGAGCCTCCGATGAACCTCTGGCATGGCAGAAAGTAGACTTTTTGACTCGCAGGAGGTCAGTGAGGGTCACAATTGAACCTACGAAAGCTCAGGTCGGCCTACTTCGAGCGCTCCCGCAGAACCTACTGCCCCCCCTTTCGGCCTACTGTACACTGCTAAACAAAAAAATTAATTTATATAGGATCTATTTAAGTAAAATAGGTTTTTTCCTCGTCTCACAGCCTACTACGATCATATTTCTTTCAAAGATATTTCTATATATTAATAAAGATGAGATTCAAATTAATCTTTATTTGTTTACAATGTACACTGTAAAGCTAACTGTACTATATGCATAAAATATTTCATTAATCGAAAATAAAATGAACTCCTTAATTGAGAGCTTTACCACAAGGATTTTATCGTTATTCGTCATTCCCTGGCCTTTAGAAATGATTTTTTTCGAAGAAAATATTTGCCCTATATGCGACTTGAGCCTAGGCCTACCTACTCATAGCTACGCTCCGCTGCCCCTATCCAACCGAGTGCTTATAACATTTTGGTCGCTGATATGGCATAAGAGATCAAATGAATACCTCTAACTATTTGGTGTATCACATAAGCTATATCAATTAGTTAATATGATTGTGATAATTAGAGAGTTTCATCGAATAACATGCTATAGATTTTTCAAACACACACACACACATATAGATAGATATGTGTCTGTATAGATTTTTCAAACACACATAACATGGTATAGATTTTTCAAACACACACACACACACACGCACGCACGCACGCACGCACGCACGCACGCGCGCACGCACGCACGCACGCACACACACACACACACACACACACACACACACACACACACACACAAAATTCCTCTCTCTCTCTACCTTCTCTACCCCACGCCCCTTTGATATGAGTGTTGCAATAAAGATGGACCGTTAGTTCAATCAAATAGAAGAATGGTTAACTCTACGAAAATTCTATTTAAGGTAAATTAAAAAAAAATAACTAGATCCATTCAGTGAACTTAACTAAATTGTTTTTCTTTAACAGATGAAAATGTTGAACTGATGAAACCGAATCACCGATTTATTAGGATCAAATAAAATTTGTAGTTATTGGACGATATTAAATAGATTGATTTTCTATAAATAAACATTTTTGAAATCAATAATTTTAACAATGGAATGCAATAGGAAAAATTTGGTTCTATAAAAAATCTAGTTAATTCAAATAAAAAAGAATCAAATCGACGCGGTTAGTTAATATCATATTTAGCGGAAAAAAATAAAAATATGCTTCATACATACACGTGGAAATATTTTAAAATTTTCAACGTGCTAAAAATGAAAACAAAGAAAAATCAAACATTTTATTTAAAATCGACGGTAATCGGCCGTCGCCATTTATCAACTCATTATTGAATTAACAAAAAAAACAAAACCAACAAAAAGAAAAAATCGTAAGAGGTTGAATTCTAAACGTACAATTTCAATCCTTTAAACCATGAAATAGACTATAATTAACACCCTAACGGTCCATATAGATATCAACATTATATGTTATTTAGATCTACACTGCCAGACAAAAGTTTTCGGACACTCGACATGATCGCAAAACTTTTGAGCGCTGGATAATTGCCAAATAATGTTAGAGTAATATAATTCATTTCATTTATTATTTCACGAAGATACTAAAAAGACCTATATAATTAAGTAATTATACAGAGCTTTATAGTATGTTCGTAAAATAATTATTATTCTACCATAAGTTTGCAATGATCCAAAGTGATATTGAGTTTTGCAGTTATCTGAAGTGTCCGAATACTTTTGACTGGTAGTGTATATTTGAATATATTAATGCAAATACATATTTCGAATATAATATATATATATACAGTAATATATAATATATACCGTCGCTTAAAAGTTTGGATACATCAGTCGATATTTCTTGCTGCACTAAAAGTTACCCAGCTTCGTAAAAAAAAAGATAACCAAATTTACCGAACGGCGTTTTGACGGGAATAAATTCAGCTTTAAATTGCTGTTCTGAAATATTTTTTTATCATTTTCTTTTCGACCGGGTACGCACTTTTATATGTGACTGATTTTCGGCTTTTTTTCGACCATCGAGAATTGGGCGCATGACTTATGAAAAAAAAGTTTGTTACGTTTATCCATGATAAACTTGAACGGGGTAGCAGGAACTCCATATGCGTTTTTTATAAAGTTTTGTACGATTTTTTCGCAATGTTATTTCATTTTTTGCTAAAAAAAGACTAATTCTAGATAATGCAATGTAACTCAAGAACTAGAGGGTTTAAGAAGAAATGTCAAGGACGAAAAACGTCGCGTAAGCTTATACTGGATAGTCTGGCATTTTTTAAGAATTTTCCTGTGAGATTTTTTCTCACAGGAAAACGCCCATTAATCCGATAGAATTGGAGTAAGACTGTATATACAAGCGTTCTTTTATGAATTGCCTATATAATAATAATAAATCGATATTAAGCAAATTTGATTGTTTTCGCATATTAATATTGCACTAATAATTTGATAAGGGGACGATGTATTTTTATTAATTTCGTATTATTTTCGTCATCGAACGGGTTACCGATCAGGCCACAATGGAATGATGATGGAGGAGATATCGAATTTGGGCCGAAAGCCGGTTAGGTGGGGTCGAGGCAACAGTTTGAGATTGAAAGCAGGTTAAGGAGGCCTGTGCTCTGCCCGTTTCACTAAAACTGGGGGTCGAGAGAAGGTGTTGGAGGTCTAGCAGAGGTTACCCTGGACTAAGAGGAGGTCTCTTCATGGCACTGAACTCGACAAATGAGGTTTCGTCGGTTCAACGGAAGCTGGCGGCTTATGTATTACAAATGAAATGTGTCCTGCGAGGGTTCAGAGGAGGCTAAAATTTTCGACTCGAGTGGCCGCACGATTAAATTCACGAAAGGTCGTCTGCTGCCAAGCTGCATGCCAGCAGCTACTTTTTAAATTCAGCTGCATATTGTTTATAATGAGACGAATCGATTGACCTATGATTTATCCTGGGGCCGACTTTGTTAAGTTAATTAAAAAATTGTTATTCGCGAATCGCGCCTCCTTACTCGCACGAAAAATCTCAAAAAGGGCCGTCTGCTGCCAACCCGCATGACAGTAGAGACTTTATATATTTACGTGATTGTTCTATATAATTAGCCGAATCGATCCCGCTATGTTGAATGCCGGTGACGGCATTCGTTCATTAACAAAAATAAATTGTTATTCGCAAAAGAGTCGTGCTGGCCGCACGATTAAATTCACGAAAGGTCGTCTGCTGCCAACCTGCATGACAGCAGCTACTTTTTAAATTCAGCTGCATATTGTTTATGATGAGATGAATCGATTGACCTATGATTTATGCCGGGGTCGACTGTGTTAAGATAATTTAAAAAATTTTATTCGCGAATCGCGCCTCCTTACTCCCACCAAAAATCTCAAAAAGGGTCGTCTGCTGCCAACCCGCATGACAGTAGCGACTTTTTATATTTACGTGCCTATCCTATATACTTGGCCGAATCGATCGCCCTATGTTTTGTCCCGGTGACGGCATTTGTTGATTAACAAATATAAATTGTTATTCTCGAAAAGAGTTGTGCTGGCCGCACGATTAAATTCACGAAAGGTCGTCTGCTGCCAAACTGCATGCCAGCAGCTACTTTTAAAATTCAGCTGCGTATTGTTTATAATGAGACGAATCGATTGACCTATGATTTATCCTGGTCGCCGACTTTGTTAAGTTAATTAAAAAATTGTTATTCGCGAATCGCGCCTCCTTACTCGCACGAAAAATCTCAAAAAGGGCCGTCTGCTGCCAACCCGCATGACAGTAGAGACTTCATATATTTACGTGATTGTTCTATATAATTAGCCGAATCGATCCCCCTATGTTGAATCCCGGTGACGGCATTCGTTCATTAACAAAAATAAATTGTTTTTCGCAAAAGAGTGGTGCTGGCCGCACGATTAAATTCACGAAAGGTCGTCTGCGGCCAACCTGCATGACAGCAGCTACTTTTTAAATTCAGCTGCATATTTTTTATGATGAGACGAATCGATTGACCTATGATTTATGCCGGGGTCGACTGTGTTAAGATAATTAAAAAATTATTATTCGCGAATCGCGCCTCCTTACTCGCACGAAAAATCTCAAAAAGGGTCGTCTGCTGCCAACTCGCATGGCAGTAGCGACTTTTTATATTTACGTGCCCATCCTATGTACTTGGCCGAATCGATCGCCCTATGTTTCGTCCCGGTGACAGCATTTGTTGATTAACAAATATAAATTGTTATTCTCGAAAAGAGTCGTGCTGGCCGCACGATTAAATTCACGAAAGGCCGTCTGATGCCCACCTGCATGCCAGCAGCTACTTTTTAAATTCAGCTGCATATTGTTTATAATGAGACAAATCGATTGATCTATGATTTATCCTCGGGCCGACTTTGTTAAGTTAATTAAAAAATTGTTATTCGCGAATCGCGCCTCCTTACTCGCACGAAAAATCTCAAAAAGGGCCGTCTGCTGCCAACCCGCATGACAGTAGGGACTTTTTATATTTACCTGCTTGTTCTATATAATTAGCCGAATCGATCCCCGTATGTTGAATCCCGGTGACGGCATTTGTTCATTAACGAAAATAAATTGTTATTCGCGAAAAGAGTCGTGCTGGCCGCACGATTACATTCACGAAAGGTCGTCTGCGGCCAACCTGCATGACAGCAGCTACTTTTTAAATTCAGCTGCTAATTATTTATAATAAGCCGAATCGATTGACCTATAATTTATCCCGGGGCCGACTTTGTTAAGTTAATTAAAAAATCGTTATTCGCGAATCGTGCCCCCTTACTCGCACGAAAAATCTCAAAAAGGCCGTCTGCTGCTAACACGCATGACAGTAGCGACTTTTTCTATTTACGTGCTTATTCTATATACTTCGCCGAATCGATCCCCCTATGTTTCATCCCGGTGACCGCTTTTGTTAATTAAGAATAAAAAAAGTTATCCGCCATTCGGGTCTCCGTACTCGAACAAAATTTTTGTTCAAAGTCGTCTGCCGTCATCACACATGACAATTGCGACTTGACGATTTACATGCTTAATCTATATCTATGGACGAAACGATCGACTCATGATTCATCCCGGTGACGGTTGTTGTTAAGCAAAAAAAAACATTATTTCCGCCAGACGCATATATGCGGCTCATTCACCAGTGGCTAAGTGGTGGGGGTAGGCCCTATGCTGCCTCGCTACGCTGCGACCCTAGCGCGTACAGTCACGATAAAAAAGTACTGGGTTCGGGCGGCGCGCGTCTGCTAGGTCTGTCTGCCAGCTTCAGCGTCATTGTTTTTCGCTTTTTGGTCTCTTAAAATATGAACTGGTTTTAGTTAATGTAAGACAAACAATGAAATGTTCATATCATTAGGCACTGGAAAGCCAAAAAGAATTATTTCCCTTACATTAAGGCGATGTGCCACACGCCTCCGACCACTTCGAAATTTCAAGATGAGAATTCTCCCAAACGGAACAACCATCTGCAATAAAATTAGTTGAATGCATGCAGGACGCTTGCTCCAAGAGCATGGTTCTCGCCATTTTCCAAAAGTTCGAAAAAAAATTTACAGTTCATGGTTACCATGGGAAAAACAGTGAATTATTGACCATTGCATTGCATTTTTGGCAATTTGACGAGAACCGCGCTCTCGACCGTGAAAAAACACACATTTTAAGCTTTGTTTCACTTGTTTTCATGCATAAATAGCGGAGAAAAGTCATTTTGATTTTTTAACATAAATGTAGCAAAAATGTACCAACAAAGCTGAAGATATTATCTGCCGGGACGAAATGTTAGTTAATCTGTTTTCGCACTAGCGGCGCGCAGCTCGCTTCATTCTATTTTTACCGACTGCACTCGCGTCCTCCCAGAACAGTTCGTTTTTTGACAGGTCGGAAGCAGCGGCTATAACCTCGTACATTCGTTCAAAATATAATTCATGTGTAATAGCTGTGTGATAGAGTAGAGTTTTTTTTCGCGTTTGTCCTATGAGATTTTCGCCGGATTTTTCGTGTTACGAAAACATGAAAAACACGAATAGAATGGAGGTTGTGTTGGATAGTGTTCGTGTTCCTCTTTTTAATAATATCACTCTCGCCGCACGGAAATGTATAGTTTTTTCCCTAAAAACGACTTTTATGCACATGGCGTATTTTCGACGCGCAGACAATGCGTGTTTCACGAATGTGATTTGCTGCGACTGACGCGTGTAGGTAGTGTGTTCCTTTGGGTATATATCGCGTTTGTATTGCGTTGTGTCCATGCGCCTTTATTCCGTTTCTTTTTGTGCTTATATGAATGTGTTTTCAGTGCCTATTTTGTTGACATTCTGAGTGAATATCAAACTTGGATTTTCAACGTTTCGGAGGTTATGCCGGACCAGTTGTTGAGAAGTCGTAATGAACTGAGGGCAACCTCGAGTCTCTAAGGTAAGAAAGAAGAGAGTTTGAATTAGCAGTTTTCTTATTGGTTATTTTCATCAATTATTATTATTATTACAGGTGTTGGTGACATCGAACGAATGTCGTCTAGGGGGCGTACGCAAATTACGTACCGCAATTTGAGCGGAGCTGGGTTCGGCCAGGCATTACGGTCTACGTACGTGGGGGGTGAGGGGGGGGGGGGGGGGGGGGTCAACGTTTTGGAACTGCCAGAACTAGCAAAATTCCTGCATGTTTAAGTTTTGAATTTAAAACTCGCGCGCAATTTTACCGCGGAAAATTGACAGCTTTCCATACGGAATGCCAGTTGAGCGGGGACGTCACTGTGCAAAAGCTTGCACAGTAGTTTTCTCACTTTCCCTAAGCAAAATTTGAAAACATTTTTTTTTTGCTTTTTATAATTCGTGAAAGTACATATATTCAAAAATATGTTGACAATATTTATATTCACAAGTCCGAAAATTGACGGAGTTGCAGTAAGCGGCACCTTAGTAAGAACAGGTAGCGCGACCGTTTAGTGCCCTCAATCCCTACAGGTGTGGCTTCGTTCACAACAGATGAGGTGCGGGCTCGTATTATTTTGTGACATATAATGAAGATGAAGAACCGTCATATCGCCCGCGACGATAAAGTATCTAACTTTAATGTAAGTATCGATTTTCTAGAAAAAACATAACTTTATATGAAGAAAAACGGAACGAAAACTTTGAACGCGTTTTTCTCAAATCTATTTTTTTCGACCTTGTCCCAGCGAATACTCAAAAACTTAACAATCGATTTTCAATTTTAGTTGGCATTTTTGTAACCGCAGTTAATAAGGTTGTATGTAGCCGATTTATAAAATGGTGACAATCACTATTTTTGAAGACTGCTTGATGACAAAAAAGGGCCTTGAAAATAGAAAAAATGTCCAAACTGTCGGCATTTTGTTAAAAAAAAAAAACAAAATGAAGAAACGGCTAAGCATAACGATAGCCACATTTGTATAACTATCGATAAATTGTTAGCTTTTTATTTACAAATAACCTTTCATAAAGATATCGATGGGACAATGAAGAGAATTTTTTTTTTCGTCATCAAGTCAAGGCCTATATCTCGGTTAATTTTAAAGATTTTTTTATACCATTTGGTATAAAACTAGATGAATATAGACTTGATAAAATTAGTATAAACCCGATTCTTTCATAATTAGTTATGTCTAGGAAAAAAAATCGACATTATTGACGACAAAGTACCCGTTACGTAACGGAATAGGGGGGGGGGGGTCCCGGCCAAGCGTTACGGTCTTGTTGCATGGGGGGGGGGGGGGATTGGGAGATTTGGCGTTACGTAATTTGTGTACGCCCCCTACGAGTCATGAGGATGATCCCGTGCCATCAACGAGTCGTGCAGGTGAGGAGTTAAAAAAAAATGAGTGCTTGCGAGTTGTTAATATATGTTACTATACAAATAATTGATTTCTGTTTTTTTATATGTAGATGTCGCATTAAGTACGAGGCATTTGCTTACTAGCAAAATAATTCCAATGTGAAATTTGCGTCGTACGTGTAAACTATTTGGGAACTCCATTGTGAATAATATTACACACTTTTATGGCCGACAAGACAATCTTTATTACGTTTTAATAGTAATCATTTCGACACGCTCGCTGGCTGACCGCATAGACGAGAATGCCCGTTTTCCGCTTCGCGTGATTAACATGGCTGACGCCTTTGATAGATGTCGCGATTGACGCTGCTATAGGCGCTGAGTGTATTTCCGCCATTCGAGTAATACTCTCGAACATTACATCCCTTCAAACTTAATTTGAAGCATGATCCTCACAAACGTGCTCTTGCAGACCTAACACGTCTACCGATACATACGCGGCATCTCTATATCCTTTAATTACATCACAGCGACTTATTATCACTTTTCTGACAATGACTTTTGTTACTTTCTTACTTTTTTTACATTTACTTTTCTTACAATTACTTTGATTACAAAATAAGTCTCACAATCGGTTTGGGCATCCGATGCGAACGTTGCACTGATTGTGCTATCGGCATCGATACTGCCTTTGAACTATTTGACACGCTTTCTGTCAGCGCTAACTGCGGTATTACCGATATTTCAGCTTCCCGGATTACTTCCGGCGTTTTAACATTTTGAACCTCGGCGTCCGACAATTCGTAGTTTACAATGTTTTCCGCAGGCATTTTTAAGTCACAGGGTCGTAGTTGATCGACATGGCGTTTCCACGAACGATCATCATCGGTGCGCACTGCGTAAGTTACTGGTGAAATACGCTCGAGTATTTGCGATTTGCGCCACGAGTTATTGCTATAATCTTTCGACATTACCGTCTGATTAGAGTCGAAAACGGCCTTTTTATTGCCCCTAAATGCGTTAATTTGGGTTTGTTCGAAATTTCCGTCCTATTTGCAGTTCCGCTGGGCTACAATTTGTCATACAATAAGGCGTTGCTCGGTAATAAAATAAAAATTTACAAAGGGCTTCGTGACCTGAGTTACCCGCCTATAATAATAGCTTATATTTATTCTTAAAAATGCGCACAGCGTTATCTGCGGCGCCATTTGAAGCAGGATGATATGGCACAGTTCTAACATGCTTAATACCGTACGATTCGAGAAAGTTTACAAATTTTCTCTAGCAAAAACTTGGGCGGTTGTCTGTGACCAACTTTAACGGAATTCCCCAGTTACACGTACACTACCGGCGGAAAGTTTTCGGACAAGAGTTGGAAAAAGTGCCCGAACGGTTCTTTATGCCATTTCGCCGGTAGTTGGGCTAGGCCAATTTGACCAACGCCATTTTAAAGAGGGGGGATTTACCTACATTTTGGCTTATCAAAAAAAATTTTACGATTTTTTTTACACTTGGCACCCAGTTTTGAAAACGACAGTTTTTTGTCGTTTTTTTTTGTTGTTTTGTGAGTGGACCCCGTTTACAGTAAAAATCTTTTTTATGCATTTCTCTTATTAAAATCATAAAAGGGGAAGCCTAAGCTTCAATTTCGTTTTGTAGAAAAATTTTTGCAATTTTTTTTCCCAAAAATATTTTGTTTTTTCGATAAAAATATACAATATGAAAATTGCTCCGGAGTACGAAAACGACGAGGTTTACAACAAAACCTCAAGACGGTAAGAAGTTGCGTTACTTTTTGTTGAGTTCATGAGAATTTTTTCAGATTTTTTTTGCGAAATTTAAAAATATTTATTTTCGGTCGGAACTCGATTGATCTCAACACCATGATAGTAATATAATTAATTTTTTTATTTACATATTATACTTTGGTCTCGTCAAAAAAATCTCCTCTCGCTGACAGCACGCTGTTTACCACACGCAGCATCCTCTCCACAAGTTTTTCGAATGTCTCTCGGGGTGTTTCTTTCCATGATTTTTGTAGGGATTCCCATAGCTTTTCGGCGGATGAATGCGTGACCTTACGCACTTGCCGATCCATTTCATCCCACAGCAGCTCTATGGGATTGAGATCAGGAGATTGAGGAGGCCATTGCATAATTTGAAGCTCCCCACTTTTTTGCTTCGTTTCAAGATACTTCGAGCAGAATTTTGAAGTATGTTTCGGGTCGTTGTCTTGTTGAAAAACGAACCCCCTTCCGATGAGTCGCTTTCCAGAAGGAACAGCGTGGTTTTTCAGAATCGCGTGATATCCTTTTTGGTCCAGGATTCCTTTGACACGGTAGAGGTCCCCCGCACCAGCATACGAAAAAGATCCCCACACCATTACAGAACCGCCGCCGTGTTTAACGATTGGAATTACGCAATCAGGATGCATTTTCTCGTTAGCTGAGCGACGAACGAAAACTCGACGTTTTCCTCCAAATATTTCAAATTTGGATTCGTCGGTCCATAACACCTGTTTCTAATCTTCGATCGTCGAATTCTTGTGCTTGCGTGCCCAACTCAATCGCTTCTTTTTGTTTCCACGGCGCAAGAGCGGCTTTTTCGTTGCGACTCTTCCGTATAATTGTGCGCTGCGCAAGCGTTGTTTAATCGTCGTAATTGAAATGTTTTTTCCACGACTTTCGACAAACTGCGCTTGGATGTTTGCCGCCGTAAGTTTTCGATTCCTTTTAGACATCACAATTATTGATTGGTCTTCCGCTTTGGAAGTAACAGGAGGCCTCCCGGAACGATTTTTATCGTTTTATAGCATCGTTTTATACATAGAAAGTATTTATATATACAAGCGTTTTATAGCATCCCCAACGGTTGATTTGGGTATTTTCAATCGATTTGCAATGTAGCGAATTTTGAACCCTTTATTGCAAAGAGCAAGGATTGATGCACGCTTTTCGATGCTTAAATTGGGTCGACGACCCATTTTTTTCTTAAAAATAAAAATAAAATTAACTCTAAGAAGTGGAAAATTTTATTTTAATAACCGTCAATAAATTAATAGTTAAACACACTTCAAATTCAATATATTATTCGACACGATACGACAGGAAAATCTAACGCGAACGTTTTTTCGATGCTTGCCGAAGAAGTACTGAGTCGAAATAATTTTTGAATATTTTTTCATTGTAACACGTAAAGAGTGCGTGGACGTTTCTCCCACTCTTTGTTTCCTTCTTGTTTTCGAAGTAGAGTAGTCAGCGAACATAGCGAATCTCGCGACGGAGTGTCTGTCCTTGTTCCTTGTTTATTTTTTCGCGAGGTTCGCATTGTCGAGCGTCCGCGAGCGTTCGCTTTGTCGCATAGGTGAGCGATATATATATATTTGTTTACTACTCTACAAAGAGTGGGAGAAACGTTCACGCACTCTTCACGTGTTACAATGAAAAAATATTCAAAAATTATTTCGACTCAGTACTTCTTCGGCAAGCATCGAAAAAACGTTCGCGTTAGATTTTCCCGTCGTATCGTTTTGAATAATATATTGAATTTGAAGTGTGTTTAACTATTAATTTATTGACGGTTAATTAAATAAAATTTTTGACTTCATTAGAGTTTTTTTTTTGAAGAACAAAATGGGTCGTCGACCCAATATAAGCATCAAAAAGCGTGCATCAATCCTTGCACTTTGCAATGAAGGGTTCAAAATTCGCTACATTGAAAATCGATTGAAAATACCGAAATCAACCGTTGGGGATGCTATAAAACGTTTCAGAGAGACACAATCGAACCGCGATAAAAATCGTTCCGTGAGGCCTCCTGTTGCTTCCAAAGCGGAAGACTAATCAATAATTGTGATGTCTAAAAGGAATCGAAAACTCACGGCGGCAAACATCCAAGCGCAGTTTGTCGAAAGTCGTGGAAAAAACATTTCAATAACAACGATTAAGAGCGTGCTGTCAGCGAGAGGAGGTTTTTTCGACGAGACCAAAGTATAGGTTTTTTCCTTAGGTACACGCTTTTCGCGTTTGTTACCTATTCTTTCCCTTCATTGTGCCCGTTTCTTTCCTCTACTGTTTATTCTTTTTTTCTCCATCTTTCTCCTTGTTCCCCCCCCCCCCCCTCTTGCGGCCGCAGCCGACTTCCCCCTCTGTATTATATTCATCATGACATTTCTGTCATGGGTATAGGGAAACTGCGGGAAACCTATACCAATACAGCCGGTCATCGAGTTCGCCCCCCAGTCGTGGAACTAGTCTTATTTCGCCGCGAAATACCGAAGAAAAACATTTCACGACGAAATGTACGCGACTGGGATTCGAACCCGGGACCTCCCGGTCCGCTGGTTTAGTGGCGAGCACGCTAACCACTAGACCATCGCACCGGTCAGACGAGACCAAAGTATAATATGTAAATAAAAAAATTAATTATATTATTATCATGGTGTTGAGATCAATCGAGTTCCGACCGGAAATAAATTTTAAAAAAATTTCGCAAAAAAAATCTGAAAAAATTCTCATGAACTCAACAAAAAGTAACACAACTTTTTACCGTCTTGAGGTTTTGTTGTAAACCTCGTCGTTTTCGTACTCCGGAGCAATTTTCATATTGTATATTTTTATCGAAAAAACGAAATATTTTCGGGAAAAAAAAAATCGCAAACATTTTTCTACAAAACGAAATTGAAGCTTAGGCTTCCCCTTTTATGATTTTAATAGGAGAAACGCATAAAAAAGATTTTTACTGTAAACGGGGTCCACTCACAAAACAACAAAAAAACGACAAAAAATTGTCGTTATCAAAACTGGGTGCCAAGTGTAAAAAAGATCGTAAAATTTTTTTTGATCAGCCAAAATGTAGGTAAATCCCCTCTCTTTAAAATGGCGTTGGTCAAATTGGCCTAGCCCAACTACCGGCGAAATGGCATAAAGAACCGTTCGGGCACTTTTTCCAACTCTTGTCCGGACACTTTCCGCCGGTAGTGTATATTCGAGGAATGCTTTTATTGTGGACTCCGATGTGGTGTCCTTCAATTCTTTGACATCGAGCCATTCGGAAAAGGTGTCTAATATTACAATAAATATTTTCCCCTCTGCCGGACCCAAGAAATCCGCATGAATTCTATACGAAGGTCTCTTTGGCAATTTCCACGGATGTAGGGTTGCTCTTGATGGGTTAACCGCAGATTTCAAACAAAGCTCGCAAGATTTTGCGACTTTCTCAATATCGTTATCGATTTCCGGCCACGAGATATACGATCTCGCTATCGCTTTCATTCGGACTACTCCCATGTGAATGATGTGGAGTTCCCCTAATAGGCCTTCTCGCAATTTTTCGGGAATTATCATCTTGAATCCCCACATAACGCATCTGCCTTCTACAGTCAGTTCTTTTTCTCTATTTTTAAATGGTTTATAAATTGCGTCGACTTCTTTTGGCCACCCATTCAACACAAAATTTCGGGCCTGACTCAGCTGACTGTCTGCTTCCGTTTCCTCTTCTATTATTAAATTAAATTATTGAATTTAAATAAGAATATTCGTTTTTCGTACATGATATGCTGTTCTCATTACATACCAGAGGAACTCTTGACAGCCCATCGGCCCGAGCGTTATCGGTACCTTTTATACATTTTATTTCGAATCCATAGGCTGACAGCAAAACAGCCCATCTCTGAACTCTATTCGCCGCCATTGCGGTAAACCCTGTTTTGACCTTAAGATGTAAATTAATGGATTGTGATCTGTCTCTAGCACGAAACGACGACCGTAGACGTATTGATGGAATTTCTTGACTCCAAATATCAGACTCAATGCCTCTTTGTCAAGTTGTGAAAAGCCTTTCTCAGCCTTCGACAACGTCCCTGATGCAAATGCAATAGGTCTTCCGGATCCATCGTCATACACATGAGACAGTACCGCTCCTAGGCCAAATGGAGACGCATCGCATGCAATTTTAGTTGGTCATTCTAAATTGAAATGGGTTAAGGCTTCTGAATTTACCAGACTTTGCTTTGCCGCTCTAAACGCTTTTCCGCATTTCGCATCCCACTTCCACTCTGTATTTTTTTTATAATAAGTTATATAATAGACCGATAACTCTCGAATAGTTCCGAATAAATTTTGCATAATAATTCAACATGCCGAGAAATGCCCTCAACTGAGTCACATCCCTAGGCGCTGGATCGCCACTAATTGCTTTCGTCTTTTCTGGCAACACGTGAGTTCCTTTTTTATCTAAGCCATAACCGAGAAATTCAATTCGATCTTTACCAATATCACATTTTCCTATTTTCACAGTAAGACCGCAATCTTCCAATCGTTTCGAAACGGCTCTAAATCTTTCATTGTGCACCTCACGTGTTAAGCCTGAAATTAAGATATCGTCGAAAAAATATATAACGCTCTCCAATCCATTTAAAACTTTTGCCATCGCGCTTTCAAATAAACAGGGTGCGCATGCCAAAACGTAATCGATTGTAAAAAAATAAGCCTTTATGTGCGGAAATAGTAACTAATGGTTTCGATTCATCATCCAATTCAACCTGTTGATAGGCTTGCGACAGATCAATTTTCGAGAAAACTGTGCCTCCATTTAAAGTCGCTAGAAGATCTTGAAGTCTTGGAAACGGATACCTATCAATTTTAATATGGGGGTTTTAACGTTGTCTTATAATCTCCGCATAATCGAATTTCCCCATTACTTTTCGGAACAGGCACGATCGGTGTAGCCCATTCGCGACTTTCCACAGGCTCGATTATTTTCGCTTCTATTAAACGGTTTAATTCAGCTTCTACCTTTTCTCGCATCGCATACGGAATTGGTCGAGGTTTACAGTATATCGGTTGTACATTTTCCTTTCAGTGTAGTTCAATTTTTTTCTTTGTATATTTTCCTAGCTTCGCTGAAAAGACCGAATCAAACTCGCCTATAATCCCCTCAATAGATTTTCTTTTGCTATTGCCCAGCCAGTTAATATTCGATTCTCCTCCCTCCTCGAGTAATTGCGATACTGGCACCTTGAGTGCTCGAATCCATGTTCGACTTAACAATGGTGGGCCGTCACCTGGCAAAATATACAGTCCCGATTCCTTTTTTATTTTATTTAATTCCACTTCAGCCTCTGTATATCCCAACGGAACAATAATTTGCCCCGGGTGCGATCTAAATTTCCGGTTTGTTTTTTTCAATTCTTTATTTTGTAATTTTCTCTGTTTGGAGAAAAAATTCTCCGAAACTGCTGCGATGTCGGATCCTGTATCCACGTCAAATTTTATTGTTTTATTGTTAATCTTTAAATCGATTTTAATTCGCTCGCTACTAAAAATTCCTTCATTTGGTATCGTTTTTTCACTTTCCTCCGTTTGCAAATGAAACAGATAATCGAATTTTTCTAAAACCTCTTTTTTCCGCGATATAATTTTGTCTATTGAAATTATTATTTGACTTAAACCTGTGATTTGACTGAGTCCTTTGCTCATTTCTATTTCTCTTGCACGCCCTTGATAAGTGACCTTCTTTCTTGCATGTATTACATTCGTATTGTTAAAACCTACATACGCTCGAATGATGTCCTATTTTGCCGCAACAGTAGCAGCGAACTCCTCCGTTGCTACTTCCGCTGTCCTTGGATGACTGTGACGACTGCGATGTCTGCGATGGCTGCGTTGATTGCGAATATTGCGATGGTTTGTTCGCTGCCATGTAATTGAATTGCTCCGAAATGTTTTTCTGCATCGCTCTTATTCTAGCAACGTCCTTCGTTGGTAACTCCCGGGCGAGGGCCAATTCAACTGCCCGAGCATACGACAGCTCTGGCTCTCCGAGCAAGCGTTTCTGGATTGATGAGTTGCGCAGTCCCCATACAAACTGGTCACGTATATGATAGTCAAAGTTGTTATTATATTCACAGTGCGTTGATAATTTCTTAAGGTTTGCCAGATACGATTTCATATCCTCGTCCACTCCTTGGCGACATTCTTTGAACTTGAACCGCTCCGTAATGATGCTCGGCTTCGGTTTCAAATGGTTCATCATAATAGCCGTTAACTATTCAAATGACTTCTCGGATGGCTTGCTTGGTGCTGATAAATTACGAAGCAAGGCATAGCCCTTACTACCAAGCAATGTAATTAGGAGGGGCACTTTTTCCGCTCTTGGATGTCGTTAGCCTGAAAAAAATTGTTCTAACCTTTCTTCCCAGAGTGTCCAATCCTCCTGCATGTTAAATTCCTTTAATTCCCCGATCCTCGATGTCACAATTTGCCGGACTTGTCCTTGAACAGCTTGCTCCTCGCCGATCCTCAGCTCGCGTTCTCGAGTCACTCACTATGTGCAATATATAAGATGTATCTTTTGAGCATGCGTTGTTATTAGCTGTCACATAAGCTAAAAATTTTAATGTTCTTAACCTTAATTCTGTTTATAAATAAATTTCATGTAGCTGTAGTAGTGCCTTAAGATGTTTCTACATTTAAGTCGTAGTGCAATTACCCACCCAATTACGAAAAAAACATCTAAAAATGCCATAGCAATTTATATCCGACGTAAATATAAAATTCCATTCGAATGGGGTTAGGTGGCCGAGGTTATAGTGTGTAAAGTACGTAGAAAATGTCAGTGACTGGGACATGTGAGTGTAAATTGCAACCTCACATACCACTGCCTCAAGTGTAGTGCTTAACATGAAACTGGGAAATGCACTTTAAATAATTCATCAGATAAACAGCTCCTCCGCTGTGCAAATTTCAATAACCTAGATCACCCAGTGAACTATAAGTGATGCCTATACTACCAGTTCATATACGAACGCTCATAAAGTGAGAGACATAAGATAGCACTACCCGTAGCGACAGTGCTGTAAATTCGAAGTTTCCATGTGGAAAATAAGAGGTTATGTGCATCTATCGGCAGCTGCGGCAGTTATAGGGCAAGCCTATTCATGGCCTCATCAGGGAAAGCCATAGTAGGGCCTATCAGGGTAAGCCTTGGTAGGGCCCTATCGGGGAAAGCCTTAGTAGGGTCTTTTCAGGGGCGGCCTTAGTAGGGCCATGATTTAGGGCCATGATTTTCAGGGGCGGCCTTAGTAGGGCCTGATTTAGGGCCTAAATACTTTCGGCCCGATCGGGGCCGGATCAGGATGTCCGTAATAGGTGTTTCCCGTATCACACCCCGATTGGGGCCTGATCCTGGTCAGGCTAACCCTAAGAAATTTCTACTCGGATATGACACCACCCGCAGCGACGGTAGCAACACAGCATCACGAGACTCACCGCTACCATGAGCCATCATTTTACATTTTACATTTATTTTAATAATATCAAGACTTAAAGATGCTGATAACAACAGCCCAAAGTCTACAATTTAACTACTACTAAGATGCCTTTTATTTGTTGTTTAACTTTACGCACGATATCAAAAAGCTGTATGGCACCGCGGAATATACTGCTTTTGATTCTCTCCTCGTAAAGTTTTTTTTATAACTAAAATTATTATTTTTTAATTGCAATAATTATGCCTTTTATCGGTAAATTAGTTTGATTATAATTTATATTTGTTATGAGAATCATAATAACGCAACTAAAAATAGTAATAAATCCCAAAACAATTAACGTTAATGTGTTTATTGATGGTTGATGGGTTTTTGTAACTATCCAAAAATTATTTACAAAGTCATAATACATTTTCACCGATTCACTCGAGTACCCGATTCACTCGGGTACCCGATTCGACATTCAAATATCTCGATATTTCCTGAAATGCGAGTGTCTTAAAAGAAGTTTGCCAGAAAAAATTGTAAATATATTCATAAAAAAATACGAAACATTATTAAATCAATTATTTGTATTTCTTATGAACTCCAACCTATCGGCGAAGGGTAGAGAACATAAAGCTGGAGTCTATTTCGTCCGTTTTGGTACGTTTCCGTTGCGCTATCTATACTATGAAACGAAATTTTGTTCTGGCAACACGACTTATCGAGTACCCGATGTTAGACGAGTACTCGAAAAACTCGGGTACTCGATAAAGTTCACCCGTCCGATCACGGGTACCCGAAAAACTCGGGTATGTTAAAGATGCTAGGGAGGATTTGAATTTGCGCGCGCGCCTGGGGAAACAGATGGCGCGTGGGAACGCCACGAGGCAAGCACGGAGTCGAGAGGGCTTGCCGGGAACTGAGAGAGTGGGCTAGAGCGAGAGAGAAGCGGGGGAGTTCCTTCTTCTCGCTCGGACAGTCCAAGCGTACGGACGTGAGAGTTCTGAAGCGAGAGTGAGAGAGAGAGAGATAGAGTACGACTGAGAAGAACGGCCATGTGCGGTGGCTCGCGCGAAGGCGGAAGTGTGCCTCGTGCGTGAGAGAATCGGAGTATTAACCGCGGTAGTGCGGGGAACGTTTCGAGTACTTACCTTAGTTTTAACTTACCTTCTAGTTCCTTGCTATAATAAATAGTCAATAAAATCACGCGTGTGTTGAGTGTGCCGCAAAGACTGGGACTTTTATTATTACGTGTCGTTCGTATTTAACAGGTACCCGATCCGAATCATAGTCTAATTACCCGACCCGACCCGACCCGAACCGGGCAATTCTGCTACCCGCACACCGCTACTGTATTACTATATTTTTGATACACTAAAGAAACGAACGATGCCTGAAAGCCATATTTAACACCACGTTCTGGGGTCGAATTTACGGACGTTTTTTGTACCGTCTCACCATACGAAGATTGGAATCCTTCCCTATAGTCTCGTTGGAGACTATACTAAAGGAGTTCCAACTCTAATGGGAGGGATAGAGTAAAGGGGTGGGCGAATCTGCTGGATTTAAGGGGTTACCCCCACTTGCGATTTTGAAAAAATCGATTTTTTTATTGCATTTTTTTGAAGTATAAGTATCTGAGAATATGTCCTGAAAATTTCAAGTCGATCCGAACAAAATTGACTGAGATATGAGCGTTGAAAGAGAAGAATCCGCGTTGAAAGAGCGTTGGAAGAGAAACTTCAAACGCGTTTTTCTCAAAATGGCATTTCTGAAGTCGGTGACCAGGATTACTCGAACACTAATGAACCGATCTTCTTGAAATTTTGCAGGCTTATTTAATACATAAAAATGTAGTCTTTAATCGTTCGATTTTTTTTTTCGAAAAAAATGGCCGTTTTATAGCCAAAAAACGGCCGTTTTTTTTTTCATTAAAATCGAACCATTAACTTTGACTGTCCGCCATTTTGTGAAAAATGAATATTTTTTAAAATCCTTCGATTAAAGACTGGTTTATACTTATATTTGACTAAATCCATCCGCATTTTTTTGTTCAGATGATCCACTTCGCCGCAATGTTGGTCACCGCAAACCGTGTATATAAAAACATTATTTCATTGACGGCCATTTGCCACTAAACAATGTAATATTTTTCAATAAAAAAATTACTGAAAGTTCTTCAAGATGTGTTCTTTACGTTGGTATATTGATCGATTAAAAAAGTTTTGTAGTTTTCTTTTTAAAAATTCATGAAAAAGGCCTTTTTTTGCGCTACAAGTGGGGGTAACGCCTTAAGTAATACCTGATTGAGCCACCTACAGCGCTGGGTAGAGGCTAACGCATGGCCACGGTTCCACGATTTGATTCGGAATTTGTTATCAACAATTAGCAGTCATTACTATCGTCTGGTTCGGGTACGCAGGAGCATGGGGCGTTTGAATATTCAGTTTTTGGTTATATGGCTTTTTATTGTCGCTCAATGGAATGAAGTATCTCGCAATTTACCCCCACCGCCGATGCGACAGCCATCACGGCGCCGCATACTTAGTGGCCGCAATGGAAACTGTCTATTTCCAACAGAATCGTATACCATTTCTGTACTACATAGTTGGGAATCCTTTAGTATAGGCTCCCTGCCCCTGACACAGAGCAGTTTCAGTGGACCACGAAATGTCCCTCGCCGCTAGAGGCGCTGGGAATTACGTTCCCGGCTCGCTCGCAGCACACGTAGGCATATTGCGTTGTTTAATAGCAATAATAGTTAAATAGCACACCTAGTATACTAAATAACTTTAATATGTTTGCATAACATAACCTCCGAACAAAGCGAGATGCGAATGAATGGATACAAATGATGCGAACGATATGCCCGACCATGGAGGCTAGAGTGGGAGGAGTCCGAACTCTTATTGCGAGACTTGAAAAAAGTGTCTACAAAAATGTGGTCAAACAGGAATGGCGCCACTATTACTAAGACCTCGAGAATTGAGCTGCGTGTGACAGAGATGGACCAAATAAATAATAAGAAGTGAGCTGTGTATGAGGCAAAATGATACTTGAGAAGTGGGCTGCATGCGAGAGAGATGTAAAATCATATATACAAGAGAGATCTCCGTAAATGCGTAATGATGCGGGGGCTGGCACCTCCTATCCCTTACCGTATATAAAAATGCTACGCTTTTTGACCGCTTCATTTAGTTCTACCTCTCCCCGTTGCGCCAGTAGGTCACTGACAATATTCTTATTGCGCAGCTGCGAGGCCCGCACGGCGTACTTAACCACCCCGACGCCGAATACGACTATTTTGGCGTATAGGATTTAAGACGCGGTGCGGAATTGATGAAGCTACCGAAATTACTTACAGTCGTGAGCTAATGACGTGTGTTGTGTACGATTGTACCTCAGGGTACTGTTACGTCCGGGTACCTTAAATAAAAATTTTCCTGTTTTTGACCTTAGCTACTGCTAATTAGTCAGGGATCCGGGCACAGTAATTTGGTAAATTTACCGATTTTTCTTTTGTAATAAAAGAAGAACGGGGCGATCACTCAAAGCGACGACATTAAGGAAATGGCCAAATTCAAAATGGCAAAATATTTGACCAGGAATTGGAATATCCAGAGCACGAGGCGGTCTACGCTGCTCTATGAGAGGTGAGAGGAAAAGATTCAGAGTACGAGGCGGTCCGCGCTACTCTGTTGAATACGGAGAGAGGAATCCAGAGCACGAGGTGGTCCGCGATACTCTGATGGAAGGTGGAGAATGAAGAAGTATCTTACTCTTTCGTTGATTTTGAACTAGGAGTCTTGTATTTTTGTGTCAGAAATCTTCCTCCGTACTGATCATTTGTTACAAAGCCGGGCTTTTCATACCCGAAAAATTTGGGGGTGGGTGAGGGAAAGTTTTCCTTATTGGTGAAACTTCCCGTCTCCCACGCTTCACATTTTCTTCTTACAACTTTGGATGGGGAGAAACTTCTTATGCTAGGGGGTCAGATATCCCCTCCGGTCTAGGCCTTTTATCTTTGCTTATCCCTTGGTGCTAGTACTGAGCCCTGTATCAAGGGTGGGGTTGGATCACTGCGCGCGCGTGGGCGCGAGGACATAACACCTCCCCATTTGAGATTAAATGTCATATTTTGAAAACGACATTTAAAGTTCCAGAAGAGACTTGGCCGATTTTAATTTTGATTCGCTTTTATACATGTACCTTACATGTGTCGCTTGTGAGTTCACCAAGTTCGGTGTCGTCCGTAGGTTGGACCGATGTTTTGTATGTACCCCTTTTCGTGTGGAGTAGGAGATGCGTTACCGAGTCCCAGATGGCTCCGACTACATATATGGACCATCCATATACAGTATGTAGTGTGTAACCGTGGATTACGGTCTCTGCGACGAGTTTGGTCATTCGTATCAGGAGTATGATCCCAATTAGTCCAGCGCTTGTCGTCCCGAAGAACATAAACCGACCCTACAAGGTTTCCCAAACGGAATCGACCAGGTCCGCCTTCTCCCAACATGTTTAAAAATGCCAAATCGTGTTTGCCAACTGGTTGTCCACTAACGCCTCGAGTGATGGTGTTCAACACGGCTGGTTTTTCCACCGAAAACATGATGTGATCCCTTAGTTTGTCGAGATCTTCTTGACTGTAGATTCCGCTGGTTGCCAGCGATGCTAGATTTGTATATATCCACCCGGTTTGGTCATGGGCTTAATGATTATTGGTGGCAAGCTTTGGATTGGTACTGGTAGGAGTTTATACCAGGCTCCTCCCAAAAGATACTCTGATAACAGTAAGGCGTCGCATGTTCTTTCGGTGCCCGTCTGCATGATAATGTGTGTACGGGGTGATAGGAACACACTCTCGTTACCCCTGGTTATTGGGAGTTGGTGGTAGCAATTCTCGGTCTCTCGTACTTGGACTTCGACAGGTATGCATTTCACGATGTTGACGACTTCAGCGATAACGGGCATGTACCCTGGTCCCTTCATGAGATGGTATGCGAACTCATCCGGAGATTGGGTCGCTATGACGAGGGCGTTCTTCAGCCCTTGTTGCTCTAGGTTGCATCGTTGCGTTAACACGTCGAAATATAATTGATTGATTTGATTACGGAAATGTTTTTCTACGAAAACACATTTGGAGTTCTCATATGTAAATATATCTAGATTTTATACAGCTATAGGCTTAGGTTTTGCGAATGTTTCTCTCTTTTTCGTTTCGAATATAAGTAGTTTAGGATGTTCTGTGCGAATTAACGTATAACCACAACGTTTGTTCATTTTTCTGCGTTAGAGCGAAAGTTGTTCCTTGAGTTGACAGTGGTAGGTAGGGGTATTAAGGGTATTTCAAGCGTAGCGAGACAGGATTTGGTCGCGGGTTTCAAGAATTTTCGTCCGTTAATATATCGTTTTCTTATATCATATAAACACATTTCCATACAGTTATTAACCCCAATTACGACTTGGTTTTTGTTAAGTCCTAATCGAAAAATAAAAAAATACAATATTTTACATACCTTTAATCATGGGTCCCTGAAAAGAGTCGTTTTTTGCAGTGTTTTTAACGCTTCACGATAACTTTCCTGACCGGTGTTGTAGAAGAGGAATACGGTTTGAAATTAATTTTTTTATCTTTAGTTGGTATGGCTGCGTGAAACTTCAGTGTCCCGGGCACGGTCTTAGCCTTCGCGTACCGTTCCACAGTGGGACGGAAACCCAAATCGACGGCCAAAAGTCTGACAAGTTTTCAATTCGTGTGAAAGTTTGTACTCGGGGGTTTTTGGGGTCGCTGATTACGAATCTGAAGTGAAAATTTCGAAAAACAAAATAGCGGAACCAGTACGGCAAAAATTAATGAAAAACGAATTGAATCGAGGTGAAAGTCTGTACCCGAGGGTTTTTGGGGTTGCTGATTACGAATCTGAGGTCAAAATTTCGAAAAGCAAAATGACGGATCCAGTACGGAAAAAATTCAAAGAAAAATGAATTGAATCAAGGTAAAAGTCTGTACCCGGGGGTTTTTGGGTTTACTGATTACGAATCTGAAGTCAAAATTTGGGAATTCAAAATGGCGGATTCAATATGTACGACTTGTGTAGAAAAGGCGTTACATTTATGTCACATTGCAAAGGTTTTCCGTAAAATTAGGTTGATACAAAGTATTGAGATTAAAATAACGTATACAAAGTGTAGAAATTAGCATTATATTTCTTAATAAATATGTATTCGCTTATGAAAACAAGTAACTGACGGAAAAAATTTCACATTCCGAATAACTGGTCAGTCATCGTGATACATTCGATTACATACAACTTTATTCATCGTCACCAGAACAATCTGATTCACAGTCAGTGAATTCAACTGACGACGCATTGCCCGGGCTCCTTGCATTTGTTGAGACGCTTGGCGCAGTTAATAACTGGATTGCTTCTGGTAGCAACGATTTCATTTTCTTACCAGGTAATTTGCGCAGGCTAGAAATGTATGGATCAGACGTTAATAGTAGGCGTGAAAAAACATCTTCCATGGTTTTTGTTTCGGAAGATTTTCGTGAAAAATCTGACGTATTCTTTTTTATGTATTTATTGGTAGACTCTTGGGCGTCTTCGGACAGTTGTCCAATTGGTAATATTGCAGACTTTATAATCGCTGCGCTATGAATCAAAATAGTATGCATTGAAGTCGGCATATAAAACCACGGATACAACTTCACGTAGTCGCGAGCTGTTTGCACGGCATAATCTTGACATCTGATTATAAATATCAATCTCATGGCCACTCGAAAGTGTTTGCAATATAACGTGAAATCGTTTGATCAGATCTTCATTTACCCCCGTAATCGAAGCAGAAGTGGTTGAATCTTCAAAAAACCGTCGAGCAGTATTCCCGTCATTGGAGCTACCAAATCCGGGCTTTGGTTGATCAACTATGAGACGAAATTGTATGCGGAAACCTTTTTGTATACTTGCTTTTCGGTTTTTTACAATTTCTTTATCATTTGCAGTACACGCTTGCCACTTTTCAATTTTAAGTTTATACCTTACATGCAAACAACATTCGAAGAAGTGAATCTACGCATGCAGAATCGATAACCCGAACTGTAGAAAACCTTCCTTGAAGTCTTTTGATGTTGCTTGAAATAAATAGCAACGTTGAGCAGAAGCATTGCTCGTGATTGCATTGCAAACTTTACTATCTGTCATGGTGAGTGCAAGTTTAAAAGAAACGGTTATGTGTTTTCCGTCAATGACAGTCTCGTAAGGAACAAGGTTACTTTCCTGCTGTTTAATAAACTCCATTTCGCTCACTGTGGCTTCAGTGTTTTCATGCAAAAATGGAATTCTACTTGTCCGATAAAAACGGTTAGACGATGGCCTGGGATTTTGCAATGGAACAAGCGACGCGAAGAATATGTTAGCATCAGACTTACTTCCATCATCATAGGTAAATCTTTGTTTAAATGCATTTTGGCCAGAAGTGCCATCGCAACCCTACTTACAAATTAAATTCAAGTTGCGAATACTTTCTTTACATAAACTTTTAATAACTTCGTCTTGAATCAACAAGATCCTCTGAATTATGTGATCCAGCAAAGACTGCAGTTTCACTTCAGCACTACATAATGTAACGCTAATGTCTGATTTCAGTGGATAACATTGAAGTTTCGCTTGATGTATTACATTATACGACGGAAATAACTTGCAGCACTGTTCTCTGGTTGAATTCCGAAGTTTCTGATAGTCATATTTTGACAGATTAAGTTCAAATACAAGCGATAGGGCTTTATCAAGAGTATAAGGAATTTCTGAAGTCGATTCCAGAGATTCTCTATACTTTTGAGCTCTTGATGAGCTTCTCAGCGTCACATCTTGAACAACTTTTGCGGCATCAAATCTACCAGCTGCTCGAAGGCTCATTTGAGCCGCATGAGACAGTTCTTCGGTACATATAGTTGCAGGCAAATCTTCAGTGTTTCTCCGTTTTGAGCGCACACGAGCTTCAGCAAATCCTAAAGAAGGCCGACGCATCCTGCTGGACTGTACTGAAGCTTCTTGGTTTTTTTCCAGGGGAACAAACACACTGAGCCACGTTGAAAATTTGTCGAAAAATCTGTCTTCGTGCCTCGAAACTTGCTTCTACTTTTCATTAAATTGGGACAGTAATGCGCGTATTGCAAGTTTTGCGTCATCCGACAGAGTAAAAGGTCGTTGTAGTTTCTCTGACATGAACTTTTCAATTTCCAGATATGCTGAAGCTGCACCACGATTCAAATTATTTTTCATGAGTGCGAAAATATCTTTCCTCGTTAATCCAGGTGCTGCAGGATCATCGTCGGCAGATTCTAAAATGTTAAAGTATAATACATATGAATACGTAATTACATATTCAGCCTTACTCACTATTACTCATTCGACAATATTATAGATGACTGTAATATTGTGAAATGCTATGAAAACCATAATGAAATTTAAAAAAAAATCCTCACTTTTTATCATCGATTTCGATTAGACACTTCAAAATATACATTTTTTTCAGAGGTTATTTTTCGCTAAGATTTTGGGCCTTTTGGAAGACGCTTAGCAGAAAGTGACTTGATACAAAATATTTTAATTTTGAAGCGTGAAATCTAAATCCGCTATAAAACTGAGGGTAATGATAACAAAAAATCTATTTGTGCCTCACTGGGCCCACGTGGGGCACAGGGCCCACAACGTGAGTACACCCCTGAAGAGATCATTTGAAACCACACAACTTTTATCTGAATCACTTCTCCTTATTTTGTGTTTTAATTGTTCGAAATCGAGAAAAATCCATTTTTTTATCAAAAAACCTTGTACCAATAGCGGTGGCGCTATAATGCGCAATTTTTTCGCTGTTTCCATTAAACAATAGAATAATCTACAACCTCGAATAAGTCTGGCCACTTTACAACGCTTTAAAATTCAACTTTTCTCAACGTGTTTACAATTTTTAGTAGCAATTCTACGATAATTTTCGGAAAAATCATTCGTTAACTGATATCGCATACACGATTATTACAAATTGTTCATGACATGATGATATTCTACTTACTTTCCCCTTTCGAATCCATTTTGAAAAATGTCATTCGGTTTATTTTTCTGTAACTGGCGACGTTTTCAAGAGCGGACTGAAAATTAGGCATAGAGCGCGACGCGTCTGGTTCGAGCGAAGGGCACTTTTGAACTGGGACACAATAGCAGGTATAAAGGATCGTCCCCTCTCGAGTCTGGAACTCGACCCTTGGACTATTACTATATCTAACTCACCACTTCAAAACCCCAAAAAAGAAATTTCATTTTTCGACTTTTGGCCAGAGATTTGCCATTCCGTCCCACTGTGCGTTCCTTCAAAAATATCACTGTTGAATCATACTCGCTCTTCGCGCTAAAGCAAAAGTCGATCCCTTTGATATTCTGCTTTGCCCAATCGAAAAGCCGGACGTCGACAAGAGGACACAGATATTTTATTTTTGAAACATTGAAGCAAGCAATATCGTTTCGACTTTATATTGTTATTACGGTGTTTTTCTCAAATCGAAAAATAACTACTGGACAATTCTTTAAATTTCTTGGATCAATGCGTAATTGCAATTTCTTTCGTGTGATTTTCTTTTGATTTTTATTCAAATATGTTATCGTTAGAATAATCGCGTTACCGATTCGCTGATTGCGAGTTTGAATACAAACAGATCGCAAAGCATTGTTCTTTGACTAGGAATAATTTACCATCATATTGACCTGAGTAAAAAATGTATTCAAGATTTAAAAATATATTATTTAAGCTGTACAAAAAACCTTACAGCTTTGTACAGCTTAAAAATTATTTAAGCTGTACAAAAAACCACCGTACGCTGTACAAAAAAACAATACAGGACAATTTTTCAAATTCCTTACGGCAATGAGTAATTGCAATTTCTTGTGTATGATTAGCTTTTAATTTTTACTTAACCCTAAAACTCATGACTGGGGTCCGGTCGCACCCCATTTTTTATGCAAAAAATGAGATTTCTGCCGTTATTCAGTCTTTAAATGGATTGTTCACTAATGGAATGTTAATTAAATCAAATGGCTCGCCTACTATTTACTTTCTTGTGAAAATAGGACCTTTAAAATTGGACTTTATTATACCTAAGAAATTGAGGTATAATAAAGTCCATTTATCCCCGTAGGACCGGTTTAATGACAAAGAAAAGCACGGGGTGCATTTACACCCCACTCATGCGTTTGACGGTAAAAAAATGTCATGCGTTGTTGGGTTAAATATCGTTATCGTAAGAATTATCGCGTGACCGTTCGCTGTTTGCGAGTTTTAATATAAACAGATCGCAAAGCATTGTTCTTTGACAGAGGGATGGATTTACCATCGTATTTATCTGAGAAAATAAAAATTAATCCAAAAAAAGCATCAGTATTATTTGAGACATTTTCTACCGTTCGTTGTACAATTAAACACTGTTATAATAAAAATATTTTTCTATCACTACGTATTGCATTATTATTATTTTCGACCTTTTCCACCGTCAATTATGCAACTAATGCATATTGTTCATTGGGCATTGCTGTATTGAAAATATTCTTCTATCTTTACGCATTCACGGAGATCTCTCTGGTATATGTCATTTGACATCTCTCTCGCACGCAGCCCACTTCTCAAGTATCATTCTGCCTCACACACAGCTCACTTCTCGTTATTTACTTATTCCGTCTCTGTCACACGCAGCTCACTTCTCGAGGTCTAAGCAATAGTGGCGCCATCCCTATTTGACCACATTTTTGTATCCACTTTCGTCAAGTCTCTCCATAAGAGTTCGGACTCCTCCCACTCTAGCCTCCATGCACTTGATTACCAACGCCACACAATATAGTTATACTCGAGCGACAACGCTGGGACAGGGGGCTGGCATCTTTCAGAATTTTTGCTACGCAATATATCCTCCGTTTGCAGTGTCCTACTCTGCCACTCGCAGCGCTTGTTGTTCTCGAATAACTCTGATGCGCGTGCAGGGGCTATGTATACGGGGTGGGGAAAAAGTATGGAAACCCCTGGAAATTTCGGAGTGTTGGTTGTAAAAATAAATATTCAAGATCAGGTCTTAGGTAATTTTCAACGAGGAATCCAATGGTGACCTTCAACTTCACCTTAAACCTTATCTTCGAGGTAACTTCAAGGTCAGCTTTGTTTTTTTTTAAATGGGAACCCCTATTTTTGACATCGGCAATTGAAAGAGCGGGAATTTTACGTTTAAGTATGTACTCAGGTCATTTGTCTAGTGTGACCTTGAAGGTCAGCTGGAGGTCATTTGAACTTAAGAAAGGTTTGGGTTGAGTGAATGGGACGGTTCAGTATTTTCTCAGGTCAAGATCATTCTTGGAGCAATTTCCATCGAGGTATCCAATGGTGACCTTCAATTTAACCTTGAACCACATCTTCGAGGGGAAACCATTTTTGGAATCGGCAATCGAAAGAGTGGGAAATTTTACGTGGAAAAATGTTGATACATTTAATCTTCACAATGACCTTTATGATTACCCACAAACTCCAAGCCCACAAACCCCTACCCACAATCCCCAAAGCCACAAACCCCTAACCCATGAACCCCAACCCTAAACCCACAAACTCCAAATCCAAAACCCACAAAACTCAACTCCAACAAACCCTAATATCCTACTCGTATGCTAAGTTTTATTTAATTTGGTGGGTTCCACTTGGGTAGGTGTACTTGTTAGTAATTTTTCATAAATCAAGCCGTACAGCAGCAGCTATTTCATTGAAAACAATTTGTTTTATTTCATAAAATAAATTTATCAATCGACAGGCAATTCGTTTACTATACTAAAAAAATTAATTACGTGATATAACCTCCGGCGCTCGGTGTTGCGAGAGCGTCGAGGAAAACGGAGTCAGAGAAGAAGTAGGAAAATGGAGTAGGAAAAGAACCCCAGGGAGGGGGGCGGAGGATATATTAGGGGGTGGAGAGAGTTGGCGTTCTTCTACTCCTCCGAAAAGCCGAGAGTGAAGCTTTAGAGACGATTACCGCTAATCCGAGGAGTTTTGGGAAACGAGTGAGAGTATCGAGTCTGATAGGCGAGTCGGATCGATCTTCGAGGGCCATATGCGCGAGAGCCCGAGAGCGCGGTTTAAAAGAGTAAAAGGAAAACGATCCTGGACGACGCAAGTCCCGGTGCCGCAAATACAACTGTATCTCCCGCCCGTGCGTGTGCGGAGCCGAGCAACACTAGAAATCGCATATAGCATCAAGTTTTAAATAAAACCCAAGGAAAAAGCGTAGCAGTACGTGTGCACCTTATTGCCGCAATTCCTTCCGCCCAGTCACCCGAGCATAACGGAGGGTAGGTTCCTTCTGTTATAACACGTTAGAAGTGGGATACATGGGAAAAGTCGCTGAAAGGTGCGTCGGTACGCCCATGTATGAGCGGGAGTTCGACGAGTTTTGTGATGGCGTAGTTGGAGACATCATGGCCGCCACGAACGCGTCGCACGGCAGTCTTAAGGGAAGGGTAGCGGTTTCAGCGTAAAAAAAAAACACTTTTTTGCGAATTTTTTTCATCTATATGGATAGAGTAAATTTATTAAAACCTTTTGTACATTGTTAAGTGTAATTTCAAGAACATTCTGTGGAATTTGTACGTGAAAATATCCACAAACAAGCCGGTGTCAAAGATTTTCCAAGAACGCCTTTGGAAAAACACGATTTGCGGTGTTCACTGTATCTCAGCTAAAAATTATTTAAAATCAAGTACCATAAAAATTTAGTCAAAGTATCATCAAATCCTCCCCCCAAAGGTCTTTGATAATTTGTTTTCATTTCTAAATTTGTGGTGGTCATGTAAAGTGAAAAGTGCTATTTTTCACAAAAAATTCCGCCATTTCGGGGGTGGAAAACCCCCTCAATATAAAAAAATCTCAAACTAACCGTTGGGGAAAGGTATTTTATATGTAGCAAGTGTGTACCAAGTCTGAAATAAATCGGTCATGTAGTTTTCAAATGGCAGTGAACACGGACTTTGGAAAAGTGGTTTCGGGAAAAACGCGTTTGAAGTTTAGAGAAGTCGGAGCTATAGTGTTAGAGGAGCGGGACTAAATAGTCAATAACTTCGAGAGTTTTGCTCGGGTTAACCTGAAATTTTGGGATTGTATTCTTGAAATGTTTAACTATAAGAAAAGATTAAAAAATCGGTTTTTTTAAGTGAAAACCCCTACCCTCCTCTCAATGGCGAGGACTGCATAGACGCCAAGATCGCACGAATGCGAACGGGCTTAACGATCAATGGAGTCACCGGCAATGGCGGCCGGTTACGTGAGTCGCCAGGCGGAAGGCCCCGAGACGGAACCCGAGTCAAGCCCACGTGACCCGAGTCCGCACGGAGATCGGCGGAATTACGACGCCACGTTTTGGGAGGCTTTACATGACGCTGAAGCCACAGAGGATTTACTCCTATAGCTAATGGCCCGGATGGCGCTCAACGCGCAACCACGGCAGGACGTGCCTTTAGTCTAAATGGTATTAGACGTGAGTAAAAATATTCAGGAGTTTCGAGGAAATGGCCGAGGCCCAACCGCCGCGGAGTGGATCCAAAATTTGGAAGGCATGCAACGGATACAGGGTTGGCCCGATAATCATGCGTTGGAAGTCACATGCATGCACCTCACGGGAGGAGCACGTGAGTGGTACAGGGCGCGAGCTCCGACGCACGCTCCTGGCGGAGAGCGGCGTTTCGACAGACTTTGTGCGTGCCTGAAACCACTTCTGCGAAGTGGCAAAAGATGGTGCGTTGTGTGCAACGAAAGGGAGAAGTTTTGAGTGAATATTTTCATACAAAGTCTAGGCTGTGCATAGAATTAGATTTAGACTTAAAGGACGCGAACGAGCTAATTTTGGACGGTTTGTGGTCACCAGAGTTGTGCGCGTCATTGCTGTCGCGTATGCATTATACGATAAACGAATCGGTGTACGATTTAATAGCCAACGATCGCGCGTTGTCATCGCGGTCAGCACGAGTGCGAACAGGTCGGGACCAAGACACTCGCGAGCGGCCCCGACCGCCGAGATTTGTGAGCATGGTGTGACCGATCGACACCGAACCCCCTAGGTTAATAAACCGAAGTGCTATAAGTGCGTCGAGACCGCAAGAAGTGCTCCGAGCAGGCCGCCTGCCGATGCGTAACGCCGAGGGCGAGCCGCGGTGCTTCAGCTGCGGGGGGCACGGACATGTCGCGCGGGACTGCCCTGAACCGCGAAAGATAGAAAAGTGCACAAAGTGCGGGGCTGCGGGACACAACCAAAAGCATTGTAATACGGAGCCCTGCGTGGCGCAAGTTCGTTCCCTGGCCGAGGAGGCTGGAGGAGGAGCAGTTGACAAATACATCAAACAAGTGCGAATCGGCTCGAGTGCGGTCCGAGCCTTGATAGACACGGGTAGTTCAGGGTGCACCCTGAAGGCCACCCGGGTCGTGAAGGATGGCCACACTCTGATACGGAAGTTAAGCTATCTAAAACCGTTCGGGTCAGCTCACTATCAGGTAACGTCGCCGAGGATGGTCCGCACAGACGTTTCGGTAGATGGTGTCCTAGTGCCGGATATTTTACTGCGGGTCGTTCCGAACGATATTCAACAATGCGACGCGATAATAGGTCCCTCATTCATGGAACAGCCGTATGTCGCGTATGCGAAAAGAGAGAATGAGCTGCGGTTCTGGCGACGCGAGGGAGTCGAGCCGGCTGAATCCTTGCCGGACGCGGTCGCAAGCGGGTCAGGACTTCGCACCAGCGAGAAAAATGTGATCCCGCCCGCGCAGATTCACTTGATCGACGTTCACGACGGGACTTCGGAGCTGAAAATTGCCGTCTACAACGCGGGTCCGGGGGCGCAAACCATAGGCGTAGAACGCCAACTCCAGCGCGGTGAGATAAGTCCTGTGCCATGGGTCAGGAAGCGAACCACACCGAGGCCCATAACGCAGGCGGACCTCGAAATAGGAGGAGAACAGCCAAACGAGGTAAAAAAGAGTTAATAGAAATTTTAAATGCGCATCGGGACATGGTGGCCCTGGAAATATCGGAACCAGGCCAGGCTACCAGTGTCAAAATGGATATTCAGAAGGGACCCGGCTCTCGGCCGGTCAGTTCGAAGCCGTACCGTGTAAGCGAGCAGGAGGGGACTGAACTGCGCAGGATTTTGGCCGAGTGGCGCGAGGCAGGCTTCATAAGAGATACGGAATCGCCTTACGCCAGCCCGGTGCTTTTAGTAAAAAGAGAGATGGCTCGTTGCGAATAGTAGTTGACTTCCGCAAGCTTAATCAACAGACGGAGACGGAGGTCCACTTTCCGCTGCCAAACATGGACGACCACCTTGCACTCATTCGGGAAGCCCGACTGTACATCACCTTGCATTTGGCCAATGAGTACCTTCAAATACCAATGACAGAGAGTACCTGTCACAAAACGGCGATAATCACTCCGGATGAGACGGCAGAATTCTCACGGACGATTTTCGCCTAATGAACGGGCCAGCATACTTTTCAAAAACTAGGCACCGAGCGCTCGGCCCGGTACGCGACAGCGTCGTATTATTTTATTTGGACGATATCCTGATTCCAGGCCGCGATTGGGAGGACATCAAAGATCGATTGATGAAGACCCTGCGAGCGCTGCGAGAGGCGGGGCTGACCATCAACCTTCGAAAGTGTCAATTCCTGAAAAAGAAGATAACCTACCTGGGCTTCGAGATCAGCGAACGTGGGATAGAGCCGGCCCCATCGAAGGTACACACCATCGACGAGTATCCAGTCCCGAAGACGGCAACAGAATTATGGCGATTCCTGGGGATGGCCAGTTTCTTCCGCAAATTCGTGCCGATATTGGGAAAATGGTCACCCCTTTGCACGCGCTATTGAAAGCAAATGCGCACTTTATCTGGGACGAGGAGGCACAGCGGTCCTTCCAGGCGATTAAGGGAGCTTTGACCTCCAGGCCGGCGCTGTGTCCGTTCGATCCGGCCAAGGAAACACACTGACGCGAGTGCTGAGGGCTTGGGTGCCTTGCTGTTGCAGCGGAACGCGGAGGGACACTGGCAGCTGGTCTACGCCATAAGCCAAAGAGCCAGCGAAGCGGAGCGGAACTACCACTCCAGTTAACGGAGACTTTGTCCTTGGAGTGCCATATTTTAGGTGTTTACATTTCATTTTTTTAAAAGGAAACGTGTAAAGCTTTTTGAGTGCGGTTTTTTTTCTTGCTTTTATTCATGATTGACAGAACGTTAAAAAAAAAATGTTTTTAAAAAAAAAACCAAAATGGCGGCCGTTGCAGCTCCGCGAAAACAGGTCCTCAAATCGCGGGAGGTAAACGGCTGACATCACTGCCCCCTCTTTGTTGATCTGAAACACAAATTCAAAGCATATTATCAATCTGTGATCCTTTGGTCATGGAATGACGGATGGGTTTTTCGTTTAGTACAAATTTCGGAAAATGGCGACAATTTAAAAAAAAATCGAATTTTCGCGTTTTTTTCGCATAAAAAGATAAATAATCAATGCAAAACATATTTTCTGAGTATGCTCTCCAAATTTCAGGTCGATATGTTAATTACAGCGGTCAGGAGAATGTCAGCCAATTTTAAAAACGTGTTTTCGAGAAAAACGCGTTTAAAGTTTTGTAATGTGTTTACACAAATGTGTTTATAATCACCGCTAATCGGCAATGCCTGGTCCATAGAGGCATCCCTCCTCTTCTTCTAGCTGCTCATGTTGAGCCGCTAACATCTCCCGCTAACTTCAAGGACAAAGTTTGTCCTCTGGGAGCTCCTTGCAATCGTCTGGGCGGTGGGCCGTCCACTGGGCGGATGCCACTTCCTTCGGTCACGGCGTATTCGTTGGACGTCCGAGGTGGACGAAATAGACCAACTTCAACACGCGGACCCCGACAGGCGGAGTCGGAGGATCATCTTAGCAAAGCCCGAGGAAAATCGAAACGCGGATGAGAAAGCGAAGGTGCGGGGGTACGAGCTCTCAGAGGGGCTCCTCTACAAGCGACGAGGAGAGGTCCTCATCTTTGCCGTGCCACGGGCCATGCGGAAGGCCTTGCTCGTTCGCTACCACGATCTCACACGTCATCCCGGGGTGGAGGACCTGCGCAATCCTCTCCAAAGATTTCCATTTCCCGGCGATGAAGAGATACGTGCGAAGACACGTGCGGTCCTGCGTGGTTTGTGCGCTCGTCGAGGGCAAAAGGGGGCGTCCTGCCAAAGAGCTCTACCCGATACGACCAGGCAACCGGCCGTTCGCGGTCACCCATGTGGACCACATGGGACCGCTGATGACCTCGAAGTCGGGCAACAAGTACATTTTTGTCATCGTTGACAACCTCACAAAATACATTATATTGCATGCCACTCGAGACACCTCAACGCGAGGGGTCATTCGTTCCCTAGGGCATTTGGTTGAAAACTTCGGATCGCCGGGGCGGATAATCAGCGACCGGGGAAAGTGTTCTACCGCAAGGAAGTTCACCAACGGGCCAGTGGAGCGAGTCAACAGTACGCTCGCCGCGGCCCTGACTGCGAGGGCAGTCAGGGCCAAGACTGCCCCAAGACGGCTCGAAGACAATGAGGGCAGGGACGGGGACCGTCGCCTAGCCAAGGTCCAAAGGGACCTATATGTCTGCCGAACGCGACAACAGGGAAGAGTCCCTTCGAGTTGTTGTTCGGATACATCCAGCGTAGAGAAGACGGGGTGTTACGGACGCTGGTGCAACCAGGGGAGCAATACACGCCACGTGCCGAGCTCCAAGATGGAGCCTGGGAAATCATAGGAAGACGTCAATAGGAGATGAAGAGGCGCCACGACAGAGGGCGAATTAAAAACCCTGAATACGCTGTAGGGAGCGAGAGTCGAAAGCTTCAACGACGCTACAGGAGCTCCGTCACCATCACCCAGCGGCTGCCAGCGGACACCTACCGCGTGTCTGACCTCAGGCCCTGCGAGGGGCGCCGCTACGCCACCACCGCGCACGCGTCTTAGCTAAGGGGGTGGGAGCCCCATTGCGATGACATCGGGGAGGAAGCCGGCAGCAAGACGACCGAGAACGAGAGCATGGAAAGCGAGGAGGCCGAGTCCCCATCGGGTGCAACGGGCGGAGTGCCGCCAACCCAACGTCCGCAGCGCGCAAGGCGCGCCCCGCCCCATTTCGAGGACTACCTAACGATGCCCACTCTCGAGGACGAGCTTTCGTCAGGATGCCGAGAGATATAACCTTCGGCGCTTGCTGTTGCGAGAGCGTCGAGGAAAACGGAGTAGGAAAACGGAGTCAGAGAAGGAGTAGGTCCTTTCCTACTCCTTCTCTGACCAAACCCAAACAAACCCAGGGAGGGTGGCGAAGGATATATTAGGGGGTGGAGAGAGTCGGCGTTCTTCTACTCCTCCAAAAAGCCGAAAGTGAATCTTTAGAGACGAGTACCGCGAATCCGAGGAGTTTTAAGAAACGAGTGAGAGTATCGAGTCTGATAGGCGAGTCGCGTCGATCCTCAAGGGCCACCTGCGCGAGAGCCCAAGAGCGCAGTTTCGAAGAGGAAAAGGAAAACTATCCTGGACGACCGCGAGTCCCGGTGCCGTTAATAAAACTGTATCTCCCGCCCGTGCGTTTACGGAGCGGAACAACACTAGAAATCGCATATATAGTCAAGTTTTAAATAAAATCCAAGGAAAAAGCGTAGCACCTTATTCCCGCAATTCCTCCCGCCCAGTCGCCCGAGCATAACGGAGGGTAGGTTTCTTCTGATATAACATACGATTGAATATATTTCCGATCAGAGAAAAGTTCAATCACATCTTACTAAATGTCTCTGCCTTCGGCGAACGCTACGGTTATTGTCCCGTTAACCCAACCCAGACCTTTCTTAAGTTCAAATGACCTTCAGCTGACCTTCACGGTCACACCGGACCAATGACTTGAGTACATATTTGAACGTAAAATTTCCCGCTCTTTCGATTGCCGATGTCAAAAATAGGGGTTCTCATTTAACAAAAACAAAGTTGACGTTTAAATAACCTTGAAGATGAGGTTCAAGGTCAAATTGAAGGTCACCATTGGATTCTGCGTTGGAAATGACCTAAGACCTGACCTTGAATATTTATTTCTTTAACCAACCCTCCGAAATTTCAACAATCCGAACAACAACCAACGCACACATATAATTCGAAGACTTTCCATAGCTTCGAATGCGAGGATGAGCTAGTATGGTGAAAAATGCACCTTTTCAGGATTACGCGGGTACCCTGAGGTATAACCGTGCACAACACACGACATTAGAGCACGAGTATAAATAATTTCTGTAATTTCATCAATTCCGCTCCGCGGCTTAAAGTCCAAACGCCAAAATAGTCGTATTCGACGTCGGGTTGGTTAAGTACGCCGCGCGGGCCTCGCGCCTGCGCAATGAGAATATTGTCAGTGACCTACTAGCGCCACGGGGAGAGATAGCACTAAATAAAGCGGTCAAAAATCGTATCATTTTTATATACGGTAAGGGATAGGAGGTGCCAGTCTTACATACACATCTGGAAACTCCGGCGTTTTTGCATGGTGGAAAGTGTCATCGTTAGTGAGGCAAAAACGTAGTTCATCATTTATCCAGTGGAAGCGCTGGCAAGTAGAAGGAGTCTTGTAGATATAGATATACAGAAATGGAAAAATAACCTGCTGACAGCCGGTACATGTGTTCACAACGTTTCAAGAAATCCAAACTACCTGAAACTCCGCTAGAACAGCATAGTGTGGACCTGGCCTTATCCTTCGCTATATTTTATTATATTCGATTGAGGATACGCCAGTTCGCCTATCAACAAAACCAAAAACGGCCAAAATAATTGTTTGCAACAAAACAAACTCGCCGAACTGACAAATCAATTAAAACGGTGCCTTTTGAACATACACAATGCGTTCATTTCTTTTTTTTATTCCTCTTCCGATATATTGATTTTCAGGTTCTTATTAATGTTACGTCCAGAAGGGACGATTTTATTTTACCTTTGGGTTCTTCAATATAATTTCTTTAAAGTAGAAGGGATAGCCGCACGTCCCATACGGGCCCGGCAAACTGTCCTGTGGAAATGGGATTGGGGAAACAAATTCTAACGAATGCTATCTAGGGGTTATAGGGGTAAATGGTTATAAATGATATTTTATATTATGTTAATTCTACTTACAACGTTCCGTGGGTAATCACGCCTTTGCGCGGGGACAGTTTCCCTCGCGTCGCTCTCCCACTCTCGGTCTAGCACGCTCTTCCGCGGGGACAATTCTCCCCGCGTTTCTCTCCCGCACACCGCACGTTGAACTTTAGGTCCTCTATTTTGGTCGGGGGTTTAACATAGACCCCGCACCTTTATCACTGATTCGAAGGTTATTTTGGTGATGAAATAATAGAAGTTAAAATAAATAGTAAATAGTAGACTGACGCCTCTGTGCGGGTCCGCCGGGTTGCTAGCCTGGACTTTTTACACCGCCGCGTTTTTTTTACAGCGAACCGTGAACAAATCGGAACGGATCATACGTACCGCCACCTGACCGACGTTAGCTCGGTCGCTATTAGCCTGGTGGAGTTTTTGGCAACGTCCACGGAAACTTGTTCGCTCCCGGAGTTCCACGGTCGAATCCTGCGGATCAGGCGATGCTCGATCAGCGGAATTCGATCGGGTACATCCGGTCCTACTGTCGGCGTTTGGCATCGGACACCGCACAGAGACACGAGGCACAGAGCAGTGCAGCCAGATCGCGCGTAAAAGTTACCCCCTCTCTAGTCTCTTACGCGCCCGTCACACAATCATAGTAGCGCGTGTTCGTGAGCGAGCGACGTTCGGACATCTTCGGCAAGAGCCGAGCGGGGTCGAAGATTCCCGACCGCGCCTTCGGCAGCTACACCAACACATGGACGCTGCGCACATTCATGTGCGGCCAAGCCGAAACGAAGGCTTCGAGGGAAAAAGCAATCTGAGCACGACTCGCGCGTGACGTCACCCGACGGAACGCGCGAGGCTTTTAGATGATATCAATGCTTATTTAGCGCTTGATTCTCTGCGTTATTGATGTATACAAAAAAATGTATCGCGCACTCTGATCGCTTATTCTTTTAGTTTATACGTTAATTTAAATATAATAATACAGTAGAACCTCGATTATCCGAACCTCGATCATCCGAACCCTCAATTATCCGAACGATGACTTAGTTTATCCGAACGTTGGCGGGAAAGATACATTGTTACTCACTGCCACCGCCGTGAGTAACAATGAGCAACCCAACGCAACTTCTCCTTCTCAAACGGCTGCGAGACTTAGCCGCTCAAAAACGCGTTACAGCCGTTCGTCAATTAAAAATGGTAGATTTTTTTTTAATATAAAAAAGCCATTCGACTTTTTTTCAAGTATTTAAAATACACACACACACGCACGCACACACACGCACGCACGCACGCACGCACGCACGCACGCACGCACGCACGCACGCACGCACGCACGCACGCACGCACGCCCGCACGCACGCACGCACGCACGCACGCACGCACGCACGCACGCACGCACGCACGCACGCACGCACGCACGCACGCACGCACGCACGCACGCACGCACGCACGCACGCACGCACGCACACACACACACACACACACACACACACACATATATATTTCAACGCTAATATGTATGTCAAATTTTAATATATATGTATGTACTGTTTTTATGTAAAAAAGGTGTTGTTTATGATCTCCATCCAAAAAACCCACGTTTCGATTATCCGAACTAGTCTCGGTCCGAATTGGTTCGGATAATCGAGGTTCTACTGTAAATCTAAATTACAACTTATTTATCTTCTAAAAAATCATTTACGCTTTACTCACACCCGTCCTTATGCCCAATACATTATAATTCATAAAAGTAAGCGGAAATATATTTATATTCGTAGTATTATAGTAATTCTTATACTTTCATCAAGCGATAAAGCATTATCCCCAAAAACAAGCCAATCATCCATCCGGCCGCGAATCGTAAGTACCAGAAAGTGCACATATTCTACAAGCTATGAGATGGACCTGTTGCTAGCGTTCCTGACTTCGGTCCGCGGGGGCCCCTAGTGCAAATTTTTCATGTTTTCTCATATTTTAGTCATATTTGAGATTTCCGGAGAAAAAAATTTCCCAAAAACACATTTTTTTAACTGAAAATTCATGATTTATTATTTTTTTTCCCAGAAATTTCTCTTTTTGAGGCTGAGGCTGCGGAGATATTCGGAGAAAAGTTAAAGATGAAAAGAAATGAGATTTTCGTAAAAAAACTTATTATTATTATTTTTTTTCCGGAAATTTCCCTTTTTCCTATTACCTGACTGAACGGCTGCGGAGATATCGGAGAAATTTTTAAATGGAAAAAATGAGATTTTCGTAAAAAAAAACTTTTTGCATTTTTTGATCCCTCATAATTCTGAGAAATAATGAATTACCGAAATTTGTGCAAACAATATTTTCCTTAAGGGGTAACACCACTGTAACGGCCTGCCACGAAGCGTTTCAGACAAATAATATTTGGGGTAATTATTAAGCATATATTGAAGTATATTGCAAAAAAATTTTATGAGAAAATATTACAAAATGGCGACACTGCGACAAATTCTTCCGAGGCATGTTGAACTTAAGACGGAATGACACCTCATCGCGGTCGACATGGTAGAACAATTGTAGATTCCCAAAAATCTCTGAAACGGCTCTTCAGATCCCGTCGAAACTTTGCCAAACGGCGTCAAATAGATAGAAGAACAGCTGTCTGCCCCTCAAATTTTCTGAAATTGAGAAAAAAAATGTTAATTGGTTTATAATAAGCCAATCTAGTTTTTTTTTCTCAAATTCAGAAAATTTGAGGGGCAGACAGCTGTTCGTCTATCTATTTGACGTCGTTTGGCAAAGTTTCAACGGGATCTGAAGAGCCGTTTCAGAGATTTTGAGGAATCTATAATTGTTCTACCATACCGACCGCGATGAGATGTCATTTCGTCTTAAGGTGCTCTGTGGCAGCAGTATAACTTGTGCCAATTTTAATCTGGACAAAATAATTTTTTTTAAATTAAATCTAGATGAGTGTAGCTAGTGAACCACGTAGGGGATTTTAGAAATATTGACTTTTGAGTAATTGCCGAGTATGTGACTAAAAATGTTTAATATTTTTTTCAAGACAGTTATTTGTTAATAAATATTGTTTAAATTAACTTATCGAAAATCCCCTACGTGGTTCAGCAGCTACACTCATGTTAACTTAATAAAACGAAATTCTTTTTTTTAGATTAAAATTGGCACGTTATACTGCGTGCCGCAGAGGCTCGACATGCTTCGGAAGAATTGCTGCAGTGTCGCCATTGTGTAATATTTTCGAATAAAAATTTATAGCAATATACTTAAATATATGCTCAAAAATACCGCAAATATTATTTGTTTATTACATTTTCTTTCGCAAAAAAAATATCAAAAAATACGCTTCTTGTAAGGCTGTTACAGTGGTGTTACCCCTTGAAGTCTTCATTTAATTTCCGAGATTTCACCGTGATCATAATTAAAATGATAAAATATTCGGAAAAATTCGGAGAAAATGGGATGTTTGCCTAAAAATATTTGTTCCAATTCATAGAAAAATTCAGAAAAATTTTCTAGAAAAAATCGGAGTTTTTCAGAAAAAAAAACTGCACTAGGGGCGCGGGATCGTTCCCTGCGCTGAGTGCTTTTTTTAAAAATTATTATTACTATTAATTCTTATTTGATTAGTTATTTTTATTAGTTATCATTATTATTTTAATTGGTTATCGTTTAGTGTCGAAAAATTCATCGCGCACTCTGACCGCTTATTTTATTAGCTTGTACGTTAATTTAAATATAATAATAAATCTAAACTACAACTTATTTATCTTCTAAAAAATTATCATAATGTATCCGGCCGCGAATCGTAAGTACCAGAAAGTGCACATATTCCACAAGCGATGAGATGGTCCCATTGGTAGCGTTCCTGGCTTCGGTCCGCAGAGGCGCGGCATCGTTCAGCGCGCTCTGTGCTTTTTTTAAAATTATTATGACTATTGATTCTTATTTGATTAGTTATTTTTATTAGTTATCATTACTATTATTTTTTATTGTATCTGCTACGGCAAACGCTTCGCTAATTGTAGCTTCCATGTACAGGGATTTCCCCTTTTTACATTTCCCACCATTTTCTCCAATCCACATCCCTTATCGATGCCTAATATATTTCCGCTCATATACTTTCATCAAGTGAAAAAGCATTATGATAATGCTTTTGTCGCTTGATGAAAGTATATGAGAATGAATATAATAATACGAATATAAATATATTTCCGCTTACTTTTATGAATTACAATTTCTTTGGCATAGGGACGGGTGTGAGTAAAGCACATACAATTTTTTAGAAGATAAATAAGTTGTAATTTAGATTTATTATTATATTTAAATTAACGTACACACTAATGAAATAATCGGTCAGAGTGCGCGATAAATTTTTCGACAATAAAAGATAACTAATTAAAATAACAATGATAACTAATGAAAATAACTAATCAACTAAGAATTAATAGTAATAACAATTTTAAAAAAGCACTCAGCGCGGGGAACGACCCTGCGCCGCTAGTGCATTTTTTTCTGAAAAACTCCGATTTTTTTCGAAAAATTTTTCCGAATTTTTCTATGAATTTGAACAAATATGAAGGATTCGGAGTTTTGCGGACAATTATTTGAACGCAAACATCCAAGTTTCTCCGAATTTCTCCAAATTTTTTCGAATTTTTCCGAATATGGCATTATTTTAATTATGATCACGGGAAAATCTCGGAAATTAAATGAAGACTTTAAGGGGTAACACCACTGTAACGGCCTTACAGGAAGCGTATTTTTTGATATTTTTTTTTGGCGGAAGAAAATGTGATAAACAAATAATACTTGCGGTATTTATTGAGAATACATTTAAGTATATTGATATAAATTTTTATCCGAAAATATTACAAAATGGCGACACTGTAGCAATGCTTCCGAAGCACGTCGAACCCCTGCAGCACGCAGTATAACTGTGCGAATTTTAATCTAAAAAAAAATAATTTTGTTTTATCAAGTCTACATGAGTGTAGCTACTGAACCACGTAGGGGATTTCCGATAAGTTAATTTAAACAATATTTATTAACAAATAACTGTCTTAAAAAAATGAACATTTTTAGTCGAATACTCGGCAATTACTCAAAAATCAATATTTGTAAAATCCCCTACGTGGTTCACTAGCTACACTCATCTAGACTTAATTTAAAGAAAATTATTTTGTCCAGATTAAAATTGGCACAAGTTATACTGCGTGCCGCAGAGCACCTTAAGTTCAACATGCCTCGGAAGAATTTGCCGCAGTTTCGCCATCATGTAATATTTTCCCATAATTTTTTTTTGCAATATACTTCAATATATGGTTAATAATTACCCCAAGTATTATTTGTCTAAAACGCGTCGTGGCAGGCCGTTACAGTGGTGTTACCCCTTAAGGAAAATAATGTTTGCAAAAATTTCGGAAATTCATTATTTCTTAGAATTATGAGGGATAAAAATGTAATAAGTTTTTTTTACGAAAATCTAATTTTTTTTCATTTATAACTTTTCTCCGAATATCTCCGCAGCCGTTCATTCAATAGGAAAAAGAAAAAGTTCTGGAAAAAAATAATAACAAGTTTTTTTTTAAGAAAATCTAATTTTTTTTCATCTTCAAATTTTCTCCGAATATCTCCGCAGCCTCTGGTTCACTCAGGTAATAGGAAAAAGGGAAATTTCCAGAAAATAATAATAATAATAATAATAATAATAATTATTATTATTATTATTATTATTATTATTATTATTATTAGCGTGCGGGGGAGTTGTGCGGGGGAGCACAACTCCCCCGCAATAGCCACCGACGTGCCAGGCCAACCACCTGGCACGCCGAAAACTAGGTTCGAACACCACCTAGTCAAGCCCCCCACAACCGGTCCCTCTCGGATGGGGACCAAGGATCAGTTGGGAGGGGCACCCGGATCGGATCCACGGCAACGACCACGGCTCGAAATCGGCGCCTCGAGTGGACGGAGGAACTCAAGGAGGACCTCATCCCCTGCTGGAGGGATAGCGTGCCGTCGCGGCGGGGCTACATGGCGAGGTTGCAGGCCCTGTGGAGCCAAGTGCACCCAGAGCTTGCACACCTCTCGCAACAACATCTGCGAGACCAAGCTGCCCGCTTGCGACGGCAAGGTTACGATTTCTTGTTATTACCACCAGAGCTGTCCGGCAGGCGCTCTTCCGCGCGTTCCGTGCGGAGCTCTACCGGACGGCCTCAAGATCGAACCCCCCGGCAGTCGGAACCCCCCCGTTGGCGCGTCGATTTGACAGAGGACTGGGGAACAAGGAGGGAGAGAATCACTGGGAAATTTTCTCTTCAGCCTGGTTGCCTAGAAGCGGCAAATGAGTCCCTCGCGGCAGCAATCCCTGAGACCGCTGATCTCCTCAGCTTGAACTGGGCTGTGTATCACGCGGCTGTTGAGTCGAAGCCTCAGACACGCAATGATAAGGCGGCGTTCGTGGCTAAGACTCGGCGGCGCGTTGCACAGCTCCAGAATAAGATCAATGAAGCGCGGCGGCAGGCATCCCGTGTTCAGTGTGTGTTAGCCTTCATTACGGCGGGGAGGGCGTTTACCCCTAAAATCCGAAAAATCAGCTCGGAACTGAAATGCCGTCACCACACATTGAACAAAGCTATCCTTCTTATTGTGAAGGAACGCTACGTGGAGAAGGTGCGGAACCTGGGGGTTGCGAAGCAATCCCTAGAGAGGCGGCTGGGTCGGGCGTTAGACAACGCCCTCTTCCGTTCTGACCCAGGCCGCTGGTTCCAACCACCTACGCCTGCCCCCGACACAGCGCCAACAGCTGTTCAGGTGGAGCGGTTTTGGGGAGAGCTGTATAGCGAGGCGGGTCATTTTGATGAAGGCACTCCAGCTCTGGGACGGTTCGACACGTTTTGTCGGCAACAGCCGAGTCAGCGTGGCGACTGTTTTCCAGTCACGCGGGGTGAGGTGGAGAAGGCGGTGAGTAGCATGAGGAACCACGCCGCTCCCGGACCGGATGGGATTAACATCTTCTGGTGGAAGAAATTCAAGTGCACCCATACCCATCTGGCCCGCATCTTCTCGTCCTTCATCGATGGGACGGTGCCCATCCCTGCGTGGCTGACAGAGGGAAGGACGGTGCTACTCCCCAAAAAAGGGGATTTGTCTCGTCCGGAGAACTACCGCCCGATAACGTGTCTGAATGCGCTCTGTAAGATCTTCACAAAGATTCTTTATGAGCGTGTTCTGCGCGAGATCGAGCCTGCATGGCGGGAGATACACGAACAAAGGGGATCCAAGAGGGGGCTGGGAGGTTGTAAGGAGAACCTGCTGGTGGACCGCTGCATCACTCAGGACGCGGTCCAACACAAGCGTAACCTCTCAGTCGCTTGGATAGACTACCGTAAGGCGTTCGACACTGTCAGTCACAAACTGATTATACACCTACTCGAACGCCTTTCGGTGAGTCCTTACATAGTGAGATGCATTAGGCAGCTCATGCCGCTCTGGAAGACACGCTTCACAGTTAAGACTAGTGAAGGCAACGTGTCGACCGGAGAGGTGGGGTATAGGAGGGGGATTATCCAGGGAGATTCTCTTAGCCCCCTCCTGTTTTGCATCTCACTATTACCCTTATCAATCGCCTTGCGGGCTGCACGCGGGTACGAAGCGGGGGCCCCCGGGGAGCGTGGGCGAGGGATCACCCATTTATTTTATATGGATGACCTCAAGCTATACGCTCCCGGGGAGGGGGGGCTTAAGCTCCTCTTGAACATCGTAGCGACGTACACGCGGGCGGCGGGAATGGAATTCGGATTGGACAAGTGCGCTGTCCTTCATCTTAGGAGAGGGAGAGCAGAGGATGTCGCGGCTGATGTCCGGCTGGTGGACGGGAGCGTCTTCAAACACCTGGACGCCGGAGGGTCTTATCGGTACCTTGGCATCGATCAGCGCTCTGTACAAGACGCTGAGGGTGTCAAGGAGGCCCTCCGCAGCGAGTATAGGCGGCGTCTCAGACGGATCTGGAAATCAGATCTGTCTGGGAAAAATAAGATCACTGCCACCAATATGCTCGCTGTCCCGGTCCTGCTCTAATCCTTTGGCGTCGTCAAATGGCGTAGAGACGAGCTGAAACAGCTGGACATCGGCACACGCAAGACAATGAACATCCAGCGGAGTCTGCACCCTTGATCATCCACCCCGCGCCTTTATATGCTGCGTCATAGCGGCGGGCGCGGGCTCTCGGGATTGGAGTGTCTTCATGACCGCACGGTCCTCGGAATAGCAAGCGATGTAATAATGAGCTTGGACCCGCTCCTGGAGATTGTGCACCAGCATGAGCTTCATGGGGCGGGTACTTTTCTCTATAAGGCGGCAGATCGTGCGGCAGAGACCCTCGGCTTGGAGTTCCGCCGGCGCCGGCGTGGCGCCTTGCCAATAGACTCCGTCACTCGGTTGCCCAAGTCCCGACGTCGGCGGGCAATCAGGGCTGCCGAGCAGACTGTCCTGACTCGGCAGCACGTAGACAGACCCATGCACGGTGTGTTTTTTCACCACGTCGAGGAACAGGGGCTGTCCACCCAGCTGACCTTTTCCTTCTTGCGGTCAGCTGGACTGATGTCCGAGACCGAAGGGTTTATCTGCGCTTGCCAAGACGGAGTCATCAACACCCTGGTCTATCGCAGTCGCGTTTTGGGTCAGCCTCTGCCGACCACTTTGTGTCGTGCATGCAAACAATCGCCGGAGACACTAATGCATCTACTGTCGGCCTGCCCAGTATATGCAGTCTCCGGCTATATCTATCGCCATAACGCGGCCCTAAGAGTGTTGTACTACCGTCTACGGCACTCTTATGGGATAGACCGGAAGCCCGTGCCGCCTTATTTACCAGGAGATATTGAGTCCGTTGTCGTGGGTGAGAGGTGCAAGATTTATTGGAACTTCTCATTCGCGACCATCGGGCCGCTTCAAGCGACTAAGCCTGATGTTGTCCTCTTCGATTTCGACGACAAGACGATATACGTCATTGAGGTCTCGGCTCCGTCCGAAGTGAACGTGTCGCGAAAGGAAGAGGAGAAACGGCTCAAGTATCAGCCTCTCCTGGCCGAGCTACGTCGTTTGCACCGAGGATTCAGGGTAACTCTCGTTGTCCTCATCATCGGCGCGCTAGGGGGGATGAAAGAGTCTTTTGTATCGGGCCTTGCTGGCATACCGGTTTGCAAACCCGGTGTCCGGTTGCTAGCGGGTCGGATGCAGAAGGCGGTCTTACTTGGGTCCCTCCGTTTGCTCAGGCAACACGATTGTGGACTGCGGTAGCCGCCAACCCTCTGGCTTGAGGGAGCGGCTATCGCAGAGCGATATAATGGAATTTTCGCGCGACTTTTTGACTGGGCGGCAGCCGAGGTGATGTCGGAACCCTCGAGTGCCGCCCAGCGTTATTGTTCCGGTCTAGGTTAAGACCGAGCCTAACCCCCGGGGGTGGGTGAATGTTTCCTAGTGCAAACTGAGGAAGTGCGTTGCCCGGAGCAATAAAGTCTATTAAAAAAAAATAAAAAAATAAAAAAAATGTTTTTTTTTACGAAAATCTCATTTCTTTTCATCTTTAACTTTTCTCCGAATATCTCCGCAGCCGCAAGTCATAGGAAAACGATAAATTTCCGGGGAAAAAAATGAGAAATCATGAATTTTCAGTAAAAAAAATGTGTTCTTTGAGAAATAGACCAGTACTTGAATCAGTTTTAATTCATTTTTCCTCCGAAAATCTCAAATATGACTAAAATATGAGAAATTATGGAAAATTTGGAGAAAAATTTGCAGTGGGGCCCTTGCGGACCGAAGCCAGGGACGCTACCAACGGGACCATCTCATCGCTTGTAGAATATGTGCACTTTCTGGTATTTACGATTCACGGCCGGATGGAAGATTGGCTTGTTTTTGGGGATAATGCTTTATCGCTTGATAAAAGTATGAGAATTAATATAATAACACGAATATAAATATATTTCCGCTTATTTTTATGAATTATAATTTATTTGGCGTAAGGACGGGTGTGAGTAAAGCGTAAACAATTTTTTAGAAGATAAATAAGTTGAAATTTAGATTTATTATTATTTTTAAATCAACGTATAAACTAAAAAAATAAGCGATCAGAATGCGCGATACATGTTTTTGTACACATTAATCACGCCGAGAATCAAGCGCTAAACAAGCATTGAAATCTAAAAGCGTGCCGTCCGGTGACGTCACACGCGAGTCGTGCTCAGATTGGTTTTTCCTTCGAAGCCTTCGTTTCGGCTTGGCCGCACATGAACATGCTCAGCGTCCATGTGTTGGTGTAGCTGCCGAAGGCGCGGTCGGGAAACTTCGAACCCGCTCGGCTCTTGCCGAAGATCTCCGAGCGTCGCTCGCTCACGGACACGCGCTATTATGATTGTGTGATGGGCGCGTAAGAGACTAGAGAGGGGGTAACTTTTACGCGCGATCTGGCTGCACTGGCACAGAGTCGTAGGAAAATAATTATATTTATATTAAACAAAAAAAATGTTACGGGACGTGACAACTCCCCCCCCCCCCCCCCTAAGGAGATCGACGTCCTCGTCGAACTATTCTAGCGTGCGAATTTTACACTAGGAACCCTCGCGTAGCAACGCGTTGGCGAGGGCAGCTCTCCGAGTTTCTCCCGTTGATCTCTCATTCCTTGACGGGGTAGTCCTTCCTCAGCTTGTCCCCCTCTTTTTACATTCCTTGCTTCCTTGCTATTCCTTGCTATTTTGTGCGGATCAATATTTTGTCCAGTGTGAAGAAAGATCCTTCTTAGGGGCAACGGGTAAATTTAATTCTATGCGTACCAAGTTTTCTGTTCAGTGGGAAGAAAATGTTCTGTGCGGAGTGGAGTAAATTTCGTGTTCGGGGCAATTCTTTATTTTATGAGGACCAATTTTTCTGTCCAGGTCAAGGAAAATTGTCTATCCGGAGAGAAAGAAATTCCTTGTTCGGAGCAAACGAAATTTTCTATTCTGTCCAGGGCAAGGAAAATTGTCCATCCGGAGAGAAAGAAATTCCTTGTTCGGGGCAAACGAAATTTTTTATTCTGTGCGGACCATTTTTTCTATCTAGTGCAAAGAAATTTTTCTGTCCGGAGTGGAGGAAATTGCTTGTACGGGGCGAACGAAATTTTTTTTTCTGTGCGGACCAATTTTTCTATCTAGTGCGAAAAAAGTTTTCTGTCCGGAATGGAGGAAATTCCTTGTACGGAGCAAAGGAATTTTTTTTCTGTGCGGACAAATTTTTCTGTCGAGGACAAAGAAAATTGTCTGTTCGGAGTGAGAGAAATTTTTTGTTCGAGGCACAGAAAATTCTTTATTCTGTGCAGACCAAGTTTTCTGTCCAGTGCGAAGAAGGTTTTCTGTTCGGAGTGGAGAAAAGGGCGTGTACGGGGCAAAGGAATTTTTTTTTCTGGGCGAACAAATTTTTCTGTCGAGGGCAAAGAAAATTATCTGTTCGAGTGAGAGAAATTTCTTGTTCGGGGCAAAGAAAATTCTTAATTCTTTGCGGACCAATTTTTCTGTCCAGTGCGAAGAAAATTGTCTGTTCGAAGTGAAGGAAATTTCTGTTCGGGGCAAAGGAAATTTGTTATTCTATGCAGACCTATTTTCGTGTCCGGTGCCAAGAAAGTTTGTTGTCCAGAGATTCCGGTTCAGGGATCTGCTCCAGGAGCACACTGTTCTGTAAAGGAGATTCCTTGGTCGGGGAAAATGTTCTGTTCACTACAAATTGAAAGTTTCTCTTGGGTATAAAGATTCTCCTTGCTGGATTTTCTAATTGCTGTGCAGAAAACTTTTTATTCAGTGCTTTGGAGATTTTCTGATCGGTTCGAATAGCGATTCTCTTCCCAACGAATTTCTCGATTTACTATACCAAAGTAGAGACAGCCAACTGTTTTGATACTTCTTTAATCATTTATCATACTTTATCAGGTTGTGGAACAACCAGCAACGAGTACGGATGCGAAAAAAGGACAGTATAAGAAACTCAAAACGTCCCACGTTACAATCTATGTCGACTGGACCAGGGATCATACGAAATCCCACGCTATTGCCAAAGCTGACAGATCAATCGGAAATGATGTTGGGCACTGTCGGGGGAAGTCGTCGACTGTCATGGGAAGCTATTTCGCGTCGGATACTGCATATCCTTCAGCGTTATTAAATTTTTTTCCTTCATGTTTTTATACGGCCATTAAGGCAGGATATACATTTAGGCGGGAAAAAATCAACCAATTTTAAGCGATTTTTTAAACTAAGGAATAATTATTTTACTACTATCAAACTGTAGGTATTCTTTAATAGTATATTTAAATACACAAAACAATTTTTTTTAATTCATTTATCATCGAAGGACAGTTGCGAATCGGCGTGCAGTCTAGTTTTCGTTAACTTTGATTTGCAAAAATATTTTTTAAAAATGTCAGTTAGAACATGTATAGTTTCTTTTTGACAGTAATTCAAATGAAGAAAAATCAAATTTAAGAGAATGGCACGCATTCACCAAAAAAATAAACATTTCACGCAAAATTTCGGTAAAAATTACATTGAAAAAAGCGTTTTTCAAATAATGTTTAAAAAAAAATTCTCGTCAAGTAGAAGGTAGCAATATTATCAATATTTATATAGTTTTTGAGTAACCCTGCACGCCAATTTCGAAAATGCAGTTATGGGAAAAAGGGGTTTGAAGTTTACGCCCGCTTCTAATCTGAACCGTAAGGCCCAGTGTTGACGGGCTATAACGTTTAAAGTTTATCGAATTTCACTTTGATACTTCTGGAAATTATTCTACATAATAGACCTATCGTTGAAAGAAAAAAAAAAAGAAATAGATTTTTTTATCGTCGTAAATGTATATCCCGCCTTAAGGGTGTTTTAGTTTAACATAATGGAACATGAACAGTAGATTTGTACGTTAATATTGTAAAAGAAAAATGAATACTTTGATTCAAGGATTTGATTTGCGTATGTAGTCAATAATGCAGATAATACGCCGATTCAGCCACACACTTACAC